>JARQOC010000001.1:23267333-23444833 GCA_033576535.1 Allobates femoralis | reverse complement strand
GGATGAGGAATGATGACCCTGCAGACCCATGAAGTGGCTGGAGTAAGGCGCTGAGAGATTAGATCCATTTTACTGCAGTGTAGTAGCAATGAGATGAGGAGGGGGAGGATGGGGGATCCTGGGATGAAGCCTCTGCTGCTGATGCTGCTCCTGTGTCTAGATGGGAATCCCTCCTGTATCATGTAGGAGGTTGCAGCATTCTTCACACTCTGCAGACATCGCCGCCTTCCCCCTGCTATTATAGGATGGATGCAGGGACACAGGATCTAGGAGCATGCTGCATATACATCCATAGAGCCATAATGTATGGATGCTCTGCCAGTGAGTGACAGCTGCGCTATATGCAGTGGTTGGTATATAGCGGAGCCCGCAGACCCCTCTGTGTCCCCTCCAGTGTCTGCGATGCTCCTCTCCTCCTCCTCCTCCTTTCATCTTCCTCCTCTCCACGTGGGAAGCAGAGCGGGAATCTGCAGAGCAATGTATGGGGACCAGGGCTCCAATATATATACATCAGGGCTATGCTCTCCAATATATATACATCAGGGCTATGCTCTCCAATATATATACATCAGGGCTCCAATATATATACATCAGGGCTCCAATATATATACATCAGGGCTATGCTCTCCAATATATATACATCAGGGCTCCAATATATATACATCAGGGCTCCAATATATATACATCAGGGCTATGCTCTCCAATGTATGGGGACCAGGGCTCCAATATATACATCAGGGCTCCAATATATATATACATCAGGGCTATGCTCTCCAATGTATGGGGACCAGGGCTCCAATATATACATCAGGGCTCCAATATATATACATCAGGGCTCCTATATATATACATCAGGGCTATGTTCTCCAATGTATGGGGACCAGGGCTCCAATATATACATCAGGGCTCCAATTAATATATACATCAGGGCTCCAATATATACATCAGGGCTATGCTCTCCAATATATATACATCAGGGCTACAATATATATACATCAGGGCTATGCTCTCCAATATATATACATCAGGGCTATGCTCTCCAATATATATACATCAGGGCTCCAATATACATCAGGGCTATGCTCTCCAATGTATGGGGACCAGGGCTCCAATATATATATATATCAGGGCTCCAATATATATATATCAGGGCTATGTTCTCCAATGTATGGGGACCAGGGCTCCAATATATATACATCAGGGCTCCAATATATATATATACATCAGGGCTCCAATATATACATCAGGGCTATGTTCTCCAATATATACATCAGGGCTATGTTCTCCAATGTATGGGGACAGGGCTCCAATATATACATCAGGGCTCCAATATATTACATCAGGGGCTCCAATATATATACATCAGGGCTATGCTCTCCAATGTATGGGGACCAGGGCTCCAATATATACATCAGGGCTCCAATATATAACATCAGGGCTCCTATATATATACATCAGGGCTATGCTCTCCAATGTATGGGACCAGGGCTCCAATATATACATCAGGGCTCCAATATATATATACATCAGGGCTCCAATATATACATCAGGGCTATGCTCTCCAATATATATACATCAGGGCTACAATATATATACATCAGGGCTATGCTCTCCAATATATATACATCAGGGCTATGCTCTCCAATATATATACATCAGGGCTCCAATATATACATCAGGGCTATGCTCTCCAATGTATGGGGACCAGGGCTCCAATATATATATATATCAGGGCTCCAATATATATATATCAGGGCTATGTTCTCCAATGTATGGGGACCAGGGCTCCAATATATATACATCAGGGCTCCAATATATATATATACATCAGGGCTCCAATATATACATCAGGGCTATGTTCTCTAGTGATGGGCGAATCCTAAATTACTCGGAATCGCTTGACTCTAGCGAGTCCGAGCCCAGGACTCGCTACTCGTTGCGAGTCTAGCGAGTCCAATGTTAATGAATGGGGAAGCGAGTAATAGCGAGTAGTGTGAGATTTACAACTCGCAGATGTGTCTCGGAAGCTTCAGCCTGAAGCAATCCTAGTTTTGTCATTTATTTGCATTGCTCGTTTACTTTGTAAGTAATCACTGACTCGCACAGATAAGAGTCCTGTCTCCTCTGTGTTGGCTGCCAGCTCCAGGGTCCTAGAGCCCGCCTGCTGCCTGATGTAGCAGAGCTGAAATTGTTCTCAGTCTGCTCATTCCCTGTGTACAGACATGAATGTCTGTGCACAGAGATGATGTAGCAGAGCTGAGATTGTTCTCAGTCTGCTCATTCCCTGTGCATAGAGATCTATATCTATACACAGGGGATGTAGCAGAGAGGACATCGCGTTTTGGACTGCGTCGGACGGAAGAGGATTTTTTTAATTAAAGATGGAGTCCCTAATGGCTTTTTTTTTTATTTCTAATAAAAAATTTTCTTTGTGTTGTGTTTTTTTTAAAACAATTTAATAGAAATTCATGGCGGTCATGTCTAATATTGGCGTGACCACCATAAATTTCGGGCTTAGGGCCAGCTGATAATACAAAGCTGGCCCTAACCTCTTTATTACCCAGCGTGCCACCGCTACCAGGGCCGCTGGAAGAGCGGGGTTCAGCGCCAGAGGATGGCGCTTCAATGAACGCGCCATCTTCTGGGGCGGCTGCGGGCTGCAATTTGCAGCGGGGGGTGCCCAGAAAGCTTGGGCATCCCTGCGCTGCGGATTCCAGCCCCCAGCTGCTTAGCTGTACCTGGCTAGACATAGAAATTGCGCGGAGCCCCACGCATTTTTTTTAAATTATTTCATGAAATTCTGAGATTCTGACTCTGAGACTCTGACTCTGAAATTCATTAAATAATTTTAAAAAAATGCGTGGGGCTCCGCGCAATTTCTATGTCTAGCCAGGTACAGCTAAGCAGCTGAGGGCTGGAATCCGCAGCGCAGGGATGCCCAAGCTTTCTGGGCACCCCCCGCTGCAAATTGCAGCCCGCAGCCGCCCCAGAAGATGGCGCGTTCATTGAAGCGCCATCCTCTGGCGCTGAACCCCGCTCTTCCAGCGGCCCTGGTGGCGGTAGCACGCTGGGTAATAAAGGGGTTAATACCAGCTTTGTTATACAAGCTGGTATTAAGCCCGAGATTCTTAATGTCAGGCCACGTTTGACCCAGCCACTAAGAATCTCCAATAAAGGGTTAAAAAAACACAGAGAAAATTTTTTATTTGAAATAAAAAAAAAAGCCATTAGGGACTCCATCTTTAATTAAAAAAATCCTCTTCCGTCCGACGTAGTCCAAAACGCGATGTCCTCTCTGCTACATGCACAGGGAATGAGCAGACTGAGAATAATCGCAGCTCTGCTACATCATCTCTGTGAGCAGGCAGGTTCTAGGACCCTGGAGCTGCACAGAGAAGACAGCTGGACTCGGCTCGCAAAGAAACAGCAGTTACTTTGCGAGTTTCCCTGCTATCACTGGCACAGTAGCCAGTGATGACTCGCACGAGTCCAATGCAAACAATGGCAATCCTAGTTTTGTCAGCGTTTCTGACAAAACTAGGATTGATATTGATTTGCATTGGACTCGTGCGAGTCATCACTGGGAAACTCGCCGAGTACCGAGTCCTGCGAGTCCCTTACTACTCGCCGAGTAACGAGTCCTAGCGAGTAGATTCGCCCATCCCTAATGTTCTCCAATATATATACATCAGGGCTATGTTCTCCAATATATATACATCAGGGCTATGTTCTCCAATATATATACATCAGGGCTCCAATATATATACATCAGGGCTATGTTCTCCAATATATATACATCAGGGCTCCAATATATATACATCAGGGCTCCAATATATATACATCAGGGCTCCAATATATATACATCAGGGCTATGCTCTCCAATGTATGGGGACCAGGGCTCCAATATATACATCAGGGCTCCAATATATATACATCAGGGCTATGCTCTCCAATGTATGGGGATCAGGGCTCCAATATATATACATCAGGGCTATGCTGTCCAATGTATGGGGATCAGGGCTCCAATATATACATCAGGGCTCCAATATACATACATCAGGGCTATGTTCTCCAATATATATACATCAGGGCTATGTTCTCCAATGTATGGGGATCAGGGCGCCAATATATATACATCAGGGCTATGCTCTCCAATATATATACATCAGGGCTATGCTCTCCAATGTATGGGGATCAGGGCTCCAATATATATACATCAGGGCTATGCTCTCCAATATATATACATCAGGGCTATGCTCTCCAATATATATACATCAGGGCTCCAATATATATACATCAGGGCTATGCTCTCCAATATATATACATCAGGGCTATGCTCTCCAATATATATACATCAGGGCTCCAATATATATACATCAGGGCTATGCTCTCCAATGTATGGGGACCAGGGCTCCAATATATACATCAGGGCTCCAATATATATACATCAGGGCTATGTTCTCCAATGTATGGGGACCAGGGCTCCTATATATATACATCAGGGCTCCTATATATATACATCAGGGCTCCTATATATATACAGTTAGGGCCAGAAATATTTGGACAGTGACACAAGTTTTGTTATTTTAGCTGTTTACAAAAACATGTTCAGAAATACAATTATATATATAATATGGGCTGAAAGTGCACACTCCCAGCTGCAATATGAGAGTTTCCACATCCAAATCGGAGAAAGGGTTTAGGAATCATAGCTCTGTAATGCATAGCCTCCTCTTTTTCAAGGGACCAAAAGTAATTGGACAATGGACTCTAAGGGCTGCAATTAACTCTGAAGGCGTCTCCCTCGTTAACCTGTAATCAATGAAGTAGTTAAAAAGTCAGGGGTGGATTCCAGGTGTGTGGTTTTGCATTTGGAAGCTGTTGCTGTGACCAGACAACATGCGGTCAAAGGAACTCTCAATTGAGGTGAAGCAGAACATCCTGAGGCTGAAAAAAAAGAAAAATTCCATCAGAGAGATAGCAGACATGCTTGGAGTGGCAAAATCAACAGTTGGGTACATTCTGAGAAAAAAGGAATTGACTGGTGAGCCTGGGAACTCTAAAAGGCCTGGGCGTCCACGGATGACAACAGTGGTGGATGATCGCCGCATACTTTATTTGGTGAAGAAGAACCCGTTCACAACATCAACTGAAGTCCAGAACACTCTCAGTGAAGTAGGTGTATCTGTCTCTAAGTCAACAGTAAAGAGAAGACTCCATGACAGTAAATACAAAGGGTTCACATCTAGATGCAAACCATTCATCAATTCCAAAAATAGACAGGCCAGAGTTAAATTTGCTGAAAAACACCTCAAGAAGCCAGCTCAGTTCTGGAAAAGTATTCTATGGACAGATGAGACAAAGATCAACCTGTACCAGAATGATGGGAAGAAAAAAGTTTGGAGAAGAAAGGGAACGGCACATGATCCAAGGCACACCACATCCTCTGTAAAACATGGTGGAGGCAACGTGATGGCATGGGCATGCATGGCTTTCAATGGCACTGGGTCACTTGTGTTTACTGATGACATAACAGCAGACAAGAGTAGCCGGATGAATTCTGAAGTGTACCGGGATATACTTTCAGCCCAGATTCAGCCAAATGCTGAAAAGTTGATTGGACGGTGCTTCATAGTACAGATGGACAATGACCCCAAGCATACAGCCAAAGCTACCCAGGAGTTCATGAGTGCAAAAAAGTGGAACATTCTGCAATGGCCAAGTCAATCACCAGATCTTAACCCAATTGAGCATGCATTTCACTTGCTCAAATCCAGACTTAAGACGGAAAGACCCACAAACAAGCAAGACCTGAAGGCTGCGGCTGTAAAGGCCTGGCAAAGCATTAAGAAGGAGGAAACCCAGCGTTTGGTGATGTCCATGGGTTCCAGACTTAAGGCAGTGATTGCCTCCAAAGGATTCGCAACAAAATATTGAAAATAAAAATATTTTGTTTGGGTTATGTTTATTTGTCCAATTACTTTTGACCTCCTAAAATGTGGAGTGTTTGTAAAGAAATGTGTACAATTCCTACATTTTCTATCAGATATTTTTGTTCAACCCTTCAAATTAAACGCTACAATCTGCACTTGAATTCTGTTGTAGAGGTTTCATTTCAAATCCAATGTGGTGGCATGCAGAGCCCAACTCGCGAAAATTGTGTCACTGTCCAAATATTTCTGGCCCTAACTGTATATCATGGCTATGCTCTCCAATGTATGGACATCAGGGCTATGTTCTCCAATGTATATACATCAGGGCTATGTTCTCCAATGTATGGGGATCAGGGCTATGTTCTCCAATGTATGGGGATCAGGGCTATGTTCTCCAATATATGGAGATCAGGGCTATGTACTCCAATGTATGGGGATCAGGGCTATGTTCTCCAATGTATGGAGATCAGGGCTATGTTCTCCAATGTATGGGGATCAGGACTTCAATATATACATCAGGGATATGTTCTCCAATATATGGACATCAGGGCTCCAATATATATACATCAGGACTATGTTCTCCAATGTATGGGGATCAGGGCTATGTACTCCAATGTATGGGGATCAGGGCTATGTTCTCCAATGTATATACATCAGGGCTATGTTCTCCAATATATGGAGATCAGGGCTATGTACTCCAATATATGGAGATCAGGGCTATCTTCTCCAATATATGGAGATCAGGGCTATGTACTCCAATGTATGGGGATCAGGGCTATGTTCTCCAATGTATGGAGATCAGGGCTATGTTCTCCAATGTATGGGGATCAGGACTTCAATATATACATCAGGGATATGTTCTCCAATATATGGACATCAGGGCTCCAATATATATACATCAGGACTATGTTCTCCAATGTATGGGGATCAGGGCTATGTTCTCCAATGTATGAAGATCAGGGCTATGTTCTCCAATGTATGAAGATCAGGGCTATGTTCTCTATCTGGAGATCAGGGCTATGTTCTCCAATGTATGGTGATCAGAGCTATGTTCTCCAATGTATGGGGATCAGAGCTATGTTCTCTATCTGGAGATCAGGGATATGTTCTCCAATGTATGGGGATCAGGGCTATGTTCTCCAATGTATAGGGATCAGGGCTATGTTCTCCAATGTATGGGGATCAGGGCTATGTTCTCCAATGTATGGTGATCAGAGCTATGTTCTCCAATGTATGGGGATCAGAGCTATGTTCTCTATCTGGAGATCAGGGATATGTTCTCCAATGTATGGGGATCAGAGCTATGTTCTCTATCTGGAGATCAGGGATATGTTCTCCAATGTATGGGGATCAGGGCTATGTTCTCCAATGTATGGGGATCAGGGCTATGTTCTCCAATGTATGGGGATCAGGGCTCCAATATATATACATCAGGGCTATGTTCTCCAATGTATGGGGACCAGGGCTATGTTCTCCAATGTATGGGGATCAGGGCTATGTTCTCCAATGTATAGGGATCAGGGCTATGTTCTCCAATGTATGGGGATCAGGGCTATGTTCTCCAATGTATGGGGATCAGGGCTATGTTCTCCAATGTATGAGGATCAGGGCTATGTTCTCTATCTGGAGATCAGGGATATGTTCCCCAATGTATGGAGATTAGGGCTGTGTTCTCCAATGTATGGGGATCAGGGCTATGTTCTCTATCTGGAGATCAGGGATATGTTCCCCAATGTATGGAGATTAGGGCTGTGTTCTCCAATGTATGAGGATCAGGGCTATGTTCTCTATCTGGAGATCAGGGATATGTTCTCCAATGTATGTGGATCAGGGCTATGTTCTCTACATGGAGATCAGGGCTATGTTCTCCAATGTATGTGGATCAGGGCTATGTTCTCTACATGGAGATCAGGGCTATGTTCTCTACATGGAGATCAGGGCTATGTTCTCCAATGTATGTGGATCATGGCTATGTTCTCTATATGGGGATCAGGACTATGTTCTCCAATATATAAAGATCAGGGCTATGTTCTCCAATATATGGAGATCAGGGCTATGTTCTCCAATATATGGAGATCAGGGCTATGTTCTCCAATATATGGAGATCAGGGCTATGTTCTCCAATATATGGACATCAGGGCTATGTTCTCTATATGGACATCAGGGCTATGTTCTCTATATGGACATCAGGGCTATGTTCTCTATATGGAGATTAAAGCTATGTTCTCCAATATATGGAGATCAGGGCTATGTTCTCCAATATATGGAGATCAGGGCTATGTACTCCAATGTATGGGGATCAGGGCTATGTTCTCCAATGTATGGAGATCAGGGCTATGTTCTCCAATGTATGGGGATCAGGACTTCAATATATACATCAGGGATATGTTCTCCAATATATGGACATCAGGGCTCCAATATATATACATCAGGACTATGTTCTCCAATGTATGGGATCAGGGCTATGTTCTCCAATGTAATGAAGATCAGGGCTATGTTCTCCAATGTATGAAGATCAGGGCTATGTTCTCTATCTGGAGATCAGGGCTATGTTCTCCAATGTATGGTGATCAGAGCTATGTTCTCCAATGTATGGGGATCAGAGCTATGTTCTCTATCTGGAGATCAGGGATATGTTCTCCAATGTATGGGGATCAGGGCTATGTTCTCCAATGTATGGGGATCAGGGCTATGTTCTCCAATGTATGGGGATCAGGGCTATGTTCTCCAATGTATGGGATCAGGGCTATGTTCTCCAATGTATGAGGATCAGGGCTATGTTCTCTATCTGGAGATCAGGGATATGTTCCCCAATGTATGGAGATTAGGGCTGTGTTCTCCAATGTATGGGATCAGGGCTATGTTCTCTATCTGGAGATCAGGGATATGTTCCCCAATGTATGGAGATTAGGGCTGTGTTCTCCAATGTATGAGGATCAGGGCTATGTTCTCTATCTGGAGATCAGGGATATGTTCTCCAATGTATGTGGATCAGGGCTATGTTCTCTACATGGAGATCAGGGCTATGTTCTCCAATGTATGTGGATCAGGGCTATGTTCTCTACATGGAGATCAGGGCTATGTTCTCTACATGGAGATCAGGGCTATGTTCTCCAATGTATGTGGATCAGGGCTATGTTCTCTATATGGGGATCAGGACTATGTTCTCCAATATATAAAGTTCAGGGCTATGTTCTCCAATATATGGAGATCAGGGCTATGTTCTCCAATATATGGAGATCAGGGCTATGTTCTCCAATATATGGAGATCAGGGCTATGTTCTCCAATATATGGAGATCAGGGCTATGTTCTCCAATATATGGAGATCAGGGCTATGTTCTCCAATATATGGAGATCAGGGCTATGTTCTCTATATGGACATCAGGGCTATGTTCTCTATATGGACATCAGGGCTATGTTCTTTATATGGAGATCAGAACTATGTTCTCCAATATATGTAGATCAGGGCTATGTTCTCTAAATGGACATAAGGGCTATGTTCTCCAATATATGGATATCCAGGCTTTGTTGTCTATATGTACATCAGGGCTATGTTCTCTATATGGAGATTAAAGCTATGTTCTCCAATATATGGAGATCAGGGCTATGTTCTCCAATATATGGTGTGATGCAGTGGCTGGCTGCCTTGCAAATACCTATGCTGGGACTGGAGCTTCCTCGGGTGCAGATGATGCATTACATGTTATAGACTTCAGGTTGGAAAAAGCCATGGGAGTATCTGAAGAACTTGGTTCCTCCCATTGGTGTGTCTGATCAGACATAGGCTGACTCCCTCCTGGTCACATGGGCTGTGAGGTTAGCACAGGTCCTGTTCCTCTGATTGAGAGGAGCCTTGTGGCCAGACACAGAGGGTTTGGAGCTGCTAAACATGGTGAGGAGACCTTGGGGACGCCTTGAGTAACCCGGAGCTCAGGAAGCTTGAACCAGGTCTGGGCCTGGATCAGGCTGGAGTCCATGTGGTCTGTGAGAGGCAGCAGACTCTGTAACCGATGGATTAAGGTCAGTGGGCACAGTGGCACTGTCATGGACAAGTTGTAATGGGCCATGTGGGGACACTGCCATTGAGAGAGCCTGGGGGGTCTCAAGTGTCACGTTTAGCACGGACTACGCAAACACTGCCGGGCAGGCGCATCTGCCATTGGAAAAAGGCTGGAATTGCTCCATTAAAGTGTGAACTGTGTATTACAAGCGGTTTATGACATTTATTAATAAACTGCAGGACATTGTGTTGTTTCTAGAACACGACGGGTTGCATCAATTCCTCTGCCAAGCAAGTACCCAAGGGGGCGCTACCTCACATATGGTGGAGAATGCGGGCATTGTAGCATCCTTGCTGAAAAATGCACTATATAACCTCTAGGTGGCACTTTTCGGCATTGCAATATAAAACCCCAAGACAGCACTTTGCACTATTGCTCTATATAAACACTATGTGACACTTTGTAGCATCCCATTATAAAGTTGGCTGATTGAAGCACTACACCATATATCCACTAAGTGGCTCTATGCAGCCCTGCACTAAATAATCACTAGGTGGCTCTTTTCAGTCTCACACTATATAACCAATAGGTGGCACATTCCAGTTTCGCACTATATAACCGCTAGGTGGCACTTTCCAGTCTCACAATATATAACCACTAGGTGGCACTTGGCAACACTGCAGTATATAACCACTAGGTGGCACTTTCCAGTCTCACACTATATAACCACTAGGTGGTACTTGGCGGCACTGCAGTATATAACCACTAGGTGGCACTTAACAGTCTCACACTATATAACCACTAGGTGGCAGTTGGCGGCACTGCAGTATATAACCACTAGGTTGCACTTTTCAGCCTCACACTATATAACCACTAGGTGGCTCTTTGCAGTATTGCACTATATAACCACTTAGTGACCTTTCAGACTATTGTTAAAAGCCCACTAGGTGGTGAGGCATGGTATTGCAAGTATAAGTTGGTGTAAAGGAAAACATTCCAGCAGTTGGAGACAAGGGCTCTATTCCCACACCATTATATGCACACAGTAAAAAAAATCAGCTGTGTCATGGCTGCCATCTTCCCCTGTCTGGGCACTTGGACTGGAAGTATTGATTTGCTCAACCAGTCTTATTCCATTGTGAATGACATCACCAGTTCTCCACAATTGTACAGATATGATGACTATGTGCCTGGCTCCAACCCAACATGATTCTATCCTACGTACTTCTTCTATTTAGAGTTTTTAAGGCAACAAACAAAAGCTATGAAGTCTGACCCTGCAGTCCTACTGTCTCCTATCTGCCCCTTACAGTGGATATCATTGATTGAATGTATGACAGCATTCAGTCTTTTTGGGTAGAGCATGGCGCTCCTAGGATTGACAATCTGTGCCCACTCTTCACTGTTGTAGCCCTCCACACCAGTCAGATTGCCTCATCAGGTCACTCACACATTCCCATTTGGATTCTAATGTGAGATCTGGCTCGGCCTTTCCAAAACTGATCTTTTTCTGGTAAAGCCATTCTTTTGGAGGTTTGGAGGTCACTTAGGGTCGTTGTCATGTTGGTGAAGGTTTTGTTGCAAAGTTAACAGATATATGGAACTGTTCATAATCCCCTCCACCCAAAACATTGCTGCCTCCACCATTCTTCACTGCAGGTATGGTTACCTTTTCAGCAGTGTTGGCTTTTTTCCATATGTACATTGGAATTATGAACAAAAAATTGGTCTTGTGTCTGTCGCAAGGGTCAGGCTACTCAGGGGCTGGGCCAAAGTTTAGTCCACAATAGCCGTGTCCAGCAGCTGGGGTCCTAACCACACATATAAAGGGGAGTAGTAGAGATTAAGTTGTATTTGTGATGCCAGTTGGGATATTCAGCCTGATGTGGCTAACTCTACAGATGATCCCTGGGGTTAGGTGGTATAGCAGCACAGATGGAAAACCTTTCCCAACTTGGGCAGTCTCCCAGGGGGATGATGGGGGTGATGGTGATGAATGTATTGGAGAAAGTAAACCACTGCAAGCCATAGGTGAGCTGTGATGTTTTTCTTTGTAAGGAAAGGCTTCAATCTTGACACCCTACCTCTTAGGCCACACATAAGAAGAATTTGGGATATTGTTGTCACATGCAGTACACAACCAGAACTTGACAGAAGTTCCTGCAGCTCCCTTAATGTTGCTGTAGTGCTCTTGGAAGTCTTATGGACCAAGTTTCTTCTTGTCTTTTCATCAATTTTTGAGGGATGTCCAGGACTAACTAATGTAATTGTTGTGACGAATTTAAACCACTACATCATGACATCTTTATACCGTACCATGGTACAAGTAATGCATTGAAAATTGCTTTGTATCTGTTTCCTGACTGATAACTGAATAATGAGATTTCCTTGATGTGTTTTAGTTGTTTAAAAACCATGTTTTCTTTGCTGTAAAATACAAATAAGAAAATGTCAGGAAAACCCTACTAGAGCAGCAAAACCTTTATGGGGTTAGTGTGCTGTCCAGCAGACCTTGTTAGTGAGGGATTTATATTATTCTATTGAGATAGTATAGTAACTGGGTTTGTTGTACTTTGCTGCCACCTAATGGCTTTTGTTATAATAGGTCAAAACATGTCTTTATGCAAACTTGTATGGTGATTTGCCTATAATGCCTCTTTCTCTTTAGCCCCTCCTATCTTGTTCCCAGCTTTCCTTACTTCTTCCTTCTAGTGTCAGTGCCATTTTGTTAATGTGAACATAAGGACTGGAAACTGCATCCTCTTTCTACCTATATCTTCAACCTCCATTCTACAACCCCCATCCTCTCCCTGATTTCTCAACCTCTTCTCATCAAGGTACTTTGAATAAAGCAGTTAATGTAGAGTCATTGCATCATCCTTCCTGGACATAATGTGTCATGTATTGACGGCCTTCAGTCAATTGATGTTGCAGCTGCTGTAGTTTAATCTAAGCCTTTTTTTCCCTCAGTCACTGCGGCTCTGCAGGTGGAGATTGCTGAATGTTTGGTGGAAGTGACTCATAGCTCAGGGGAGCTGAGGGTGTGTGTCTGAGCCTTCTTCTCTCCACCCCTCAGCCATAAATAATTCAGCTTCCGTCCTCCAGATGTCGCTGATTCAGATCATTCCTGATCTGATACTTTTGGTGTGCAGACTTTCTTTGGATCTACTGCAATCCTCTTCCTTTGAAGCTGCTCGGTATCCCTGGTCCATGGGTGGAGCTAAGGGCTTTGTGTCTAGGACTTTCTCAGGAGCTTAGGAGAAAGGGTGGCGACTTGGACCTCCTCATCTTCAGAGGTACCACTGAGAACAGGGTGAGTCAGGGACCCTAGTACCAGGGTCAGATTAGCCTCCCCGGAATCTCTTCGCCCACCTCATTATCCAGTTCCTGATTCCCTCTCCCCCATATGCATGACAACATGTGGGAGGGATTACATGGGGAAGAGAATAGCAAGTAAACTGTCTACCACTGGTTGCACATATCCCTCAGACACATCTCACATTCATGCATCGGTGGCAGAATAATTGACTAATTCTGCAAACAACTACATCCCCAATCAGAAGAAGATACTCACACTTATGTAACCAAATTATTTTAGTTTTATTTTTATGTCCCCAGCCTAAAAATATTTCAGTTTCTTTCTCATTGGATTTGTTGATCCCCAGGCTCTGGGGTACTCGGGTATCAGGCGGCAGAGGGTTAACTTTGTCACGGGAATGGCGGCCGTGTCCTGATCCTGTGTCCTGGATGACACTTCAAAAGGGGGATATTTACAGGGGACTATTTACAAAGTTAGTCGTCGTGACGCCACCTGCAGTCTCTGGTGAGTAGCACCAGCGACGCCACAGTCCGCCGGAGGTCGGTGGTATTGCGACTGAGATGGGATAGTCCTCTGCAGGTAGGACTGGGATCTCCGGGGCAGCGTTCCTGTGAAGGGAATAAGCTCATGGAAAGAAGATGCAGCAAAGTCGAAGTCACTTCACTCCGGGTACTTTACTGGAACTTTAGCAGCGTTATTACAGTCCAGTGCAGTAAGATGTTACACAGGCAAGTAGCTAACGGGTGGCTGCAAGCAGATCTCAGGTAGCTGGATGGAACCCTCAGCATGTGCCTTTCCTCTTTCAATTCTTTCCTGCTTCCCAGTATTCGATGTGAAGTCTGACCCCATAAAGCGGATCTGGCCTTCTGCTGTCTCCCACTCTCCTTGCTCCGGTCGCGTAACCTTCTCTTAACACTGCGGCTTTGCCCTGCTGTGCTTGGTTCCCTCTTTTGGTCGCTTGAGAGTCTGAGCGGTACATATAGATACCCTCAGATTGACGGATTCTCTGTGGTCCTTGGAGGATCCCACAGGTGCGGGCTCCGGTGCCCGGTAAGCTGCCGGGGTTGGACTCTCTGAAGTCCCTCTTCTCCCCTAGGCTGGCTGTCTGCGCCTGGGATGGCTTTCCTTCTCCCTGGGCCCTCAGCCGAGGAACCTTGCTTCCTAGCTTGCCATTCTGCTGGAAGCTCTCCCTTCTCCCCCTGGAGGTGGTTTTTGTTCCCTCCCGGGCACTTCCCACCATGTGATCTGGTGTGGGGGTGTTTGTGTGTAGGTTCCACCCACCAGCCTGAAATCTACTTGCAGCTCTAGTATCTGTACCGCTTTTATGGGTGCAGTACCCCTCTGTGATGCCTGCTTGACGGGGCGCCACATACCCCCTTGATTGAATATGCTCGTCCGTGAGTATTAGCACTTGTCTACCGGGAAGTGAAAAATATTTTTATACATTCATCATCAACATCAACGGGTAACTATTTACAATTAAGCATTCTTAGGTTTCTTCCCATTTCTGGGAGGCTCATTACTTTAAACGTTTCACATATAAATACATTGCAGCAGTTAGTAATTAGACTTCACAGTCCTTGGGCCACTCTCCAGTCCAGTTGCACTATAATTCTGCATATAGAGACATTATTCAACTTGACCCAACGGGGATCGGTACTAACTCTACGGGCCCAGCGGTAATCTCGAGTCCAGCACAGTCCAGTGTGTTTTATCACCGCTGGGCCGCTGCTCACACAGCACACATTATTTAGCAAAGGGACAAAGAAGATCAAATCAAAAGTCTTTGAGTTTTCATATAAATAACGGGGCCTACAAAAAGGGTCAGTGAAGGGACATGGTTTCTGGAAAGGGGCTATAAACAGGGGCAATGTCTCGCTACGGGAGTCTTTTGCTAGTTCAATTAGTTCTCTGCACAGGAGATTCTAATTGCAAACCATCCTAACGGGCCAGGGTAGTGTTCATAAGTTACCTGCTCACCTCTGTATAAGTCCCGCCATGGGTGTCCTTTGCACAGGAATGATTCTACATCCCGCTGGGAAAAGAAAATATCGTCTATTAGTCCTGGTTCACATAGGACACCCCATCTGTCCTCCTGGTAGACGGAAATGACTGTCCCTGTTTTGCGCAGTTCTATTGGAAGTGGGGCCTGGGCCCTGGCTTCCTCGCGGAGTCTCCTTGACGCCTGCTCCTGCTGGTACCAATCCTCTCATCGCCGTTGCATCACCACCTGGTCTCTTTCATCCATGGCTGACCGGGTGTACTGTAGCGACCGGTACTGTGGGGGTGGCGAGCTGCTGCTGGAGACTCTTGATGTCACTCTTCTCTCCACGGAGCTTAGAATGGCGGGAACTCCTTGGTAGTGACGCTGCCACGCGGTCCACCACACCGCTTCTGGAGTGCTCCCTCCCGAGGGTCCGTCTGGTTCCTCGTCGGTGTTGTCGTCGTCGATCTCCTCCTCGACTTCCACATCTGGTGCGGTGGGGAACGTCTGCGCTGCCTCCGGGCGGAGACAGCTGCTGGCCCGGGACGGTGGTGTAGTCGGGCTCTGTCTGAAGTCCCATGTCCCGGGTCTGGATGGGTGGTGCGACGGGTGATAAGGAGGAGCGGTACTCTTCAACCGCTCGTTCGGCCACCGCCGCCTCCCATGCCTCGCGGGTCATTCTCTTAGTGGACAGTTCAAATGTCCGCTCGGCACTCCACTGCTGACACACCCAAGTCTATTCCATCTCCTGGTGGAGCTGGGTGAAAGCAACTCACCAGTAGTCAGCATCCCCCTCCATCGTCAAGAGGGACGGCGCTGCTGGATTGCCTTGCTTGGCGTGGGTCTGCTCCTCCAGCTCTCGCACAATGTCTCTCCACCGGGGTGCTGCCATGCTGCCGGGTACAAAGGAGCCTTGTTGTTTCTGTCCTTCTCTTCCGGTTGGTCTTGCTATGGGCGGGCACTCCCTGGAAACTTCCTGTGGGCTGCCTCCCTGATTGTTTGATGGCAATCGGGGCGGCCACACTTTTTGGTGCCTCTGTCTTGGCCCCCCTTCTTCTAGGGGCTGAGGCACACCCCCGGGACAACACATGGTGTTTAGTACATGGCTACGACGCCATCTTGGGTCCTCGTGCGATAATGGCGGGAACCCATTTTTGGCGCCAAGCAATGGCGGAAAAAGTTTGCTTTAAGTCCAAGGCGCACAGTACCCGGTGGTACCGAGCACAATATCCTGTTTGTGAACGCCAGAAAGATATGTCGGGCCCTCTTCTCTGTGGTCCTTGGAGGATCCCACAGGTGCGGGCTCCGGTGCCCGGTAAGCTGCCGGGGTTGGACTCTCTGAAGTCCCTCTTCTCCCCCAGGCTGGCTGTCTGTGCCTGGGATAGCTTTCCTTCTCCCTGGGCCCTCAGCAAAGGAACCCTCCTTCCTAGCTTGCCATTCTGCTGGTAGCTCTCCCTTCTCCCCCTGGAGGTGTTTTTTTTTTCCCTCCCAGGTACTTCCCACCATGTGATCTAGTGTGGGGGTGCTTGTGTGTAGGTTCCACCCATCAGCCTGAAATCTACTTGCAGCTGTAGTATCTGCACTGCTTTTATGAGTGCAGTACCCCTCTTTGACGCCTGCTTGGTGGGGCGCCACAGCTTCATACTGACTATGGGTGACATTACCTACTTTCCAAAATGGTCCATGTCTATTTTTGCTTTTTCATTTTTTCCTCCCCTTCTTCGCAGAACCATACTTTTTTTATTTTTCTGTCCACATAGACGTACCGTATAAGGGCTTGTATTTTTGCAGGACCAGTTGTACTTTTGAAAGCCACCATTCATTTTACCACATAGGACAGTGGAAAAAAACATTCAGATATAGATTTTTTTCATTATTTAGAAAACCATGTATCAGTGGATTTACACTTTACAAATTCTTACGGAAATTAATAGATATCCTCACACCACTGTGTGGAATCGGTGAGATCCAACCTTATGTCCGTAAGGGGCGGTTTTTCTCTAAAGCTTCACCACGTTCATGGGGTGCAATCCTATATACAGCAAACATGAACAGTCACAAAAATAGAGGAATGGATGCACTCACTGTTGGGGGTCTTGAAAGTAAATCTTCCCTTGACCCATCCTACACTAATAACTACAGACCAGTCTCCAATCAACCCTTCATCTCTAAACTCTTGGAGCACTTGGTCTGCTCCCTCCTCTCCCGTTATCTCTCCACTCTCGTCTAGATTCACTACAGTCTGGTTTCTGCTCCCTTCACTCTACAGAAACTGCCCTCATTAAAGTGACCAACGACCTTCTGACACCAACAGGTAATAGTGACCACTCTCCTTCTTGATCTCTCTGCAGCTTTTGACACAGTTGACCACCATCTCCTACTCTCTATGCTGCACTCCATTGCACTCCTATCTCCTATCTCTCTGACCGCTCTTTCAGTGTATCATTCGCTGGCCCCACTTCCTCTCCTCTTCCTCTCACTATTGGAGTCCTTCAGGGTTCGGTCCTTGACCCTATTCTCTTTTCTCTCTACACGGCCTCGATTGGACAAACTATCAGCAGATTTGGCTTTCAGTACCATCTCTATGCTGATGTCACACAATTATACACTTCTTCCCCTATCCTTACACCCACTTTAATAAAGAACACCAATGACTGTCTAACCACAGTTTCCAATATCATGTCCGCTCTCTATCTGAAACTCAACCTTTCCAAAGCTGAACTTCTTCCGCTATCACCCTCCACTAACCTCCCTAAATCTGATATCTCTCTCTCGGTGTGCGGCACCACGATAACGCCTAGGCAGCAGGCTCGCTGTCTGGGTGTTATGCTTGACACTGATCTCTCCTTCTCCTCCCACACACAATCTCTCGTCTGCTCTTGCCGCTTACACCTGAAGAACATCTCTAGAGTCCGGCCCTTTCTCACCATGGAAACAGCAAAAACCCTCACCGTGGCCCTAATCCATTTCCGCCTTGACTACTGCAATTATCTATTAATCGGCCTCCTCATCTCTAAACTTTCCACTCTCCAGTCCATCCTTAGTGCAGCAGCCATTATCACCTATCTAGCTAATCGTTACTCAGATGCCTTTGCTCTATGCCAGTCATTGCACTGGTTGCCCATACACTATAGGGTCCAATTCAAATTGCTTGTTCTCACCCACAAAGCTCTTCACAGTGCAGCACCTCCCAACATCTCCTCCCTCATCTCTGTCTATCACCCCACCCGTTCTCTACGTTCTACAAATGACCTTCGACTAACATATGCACTAATCCGATCCTCCCATTCCCGCTCCAAGCTGCACCAATTCTCTGGAATGCTCTACCCCAAGAAATTAGGACTATCCATAACTTACACAGCTTCAGGTACTCACTAAAAACATATCTTTTTAAGGCGGCCTATCATGCTCCCTAATAGAAGTACTGTATATAGCCCATTCACTATTTTTCTGAACCTAAGTCTCTTCAAACTCCACCAAATCCAAAAGCTCTACACAGATTGTCTGGTGACCAGTCATGTAGTTTTTTCTATCCCCCATTTCCTCAAGATGCCTTGACCATCAGTGTAATAAGCCCCTGTACTTTGAGTAACCCCTATCTCATTGTAGATTTTAAGCGCTTTTGAACAGGGTCACCTTTATTTTTTCTGTAATTATTGTATTGTATTTTTTACATTGTCTCTCTGCTTTAATTATTGTATTGTACTTTTTACATTGTTTCTCTGCTGTAATTATTGCATTGTATTTTTTACATTGTTTCTCTGCTTTAATTATTGTATTGTATTTTTATAATTGTTACCTATGACCATTTGTTTATGAACCAATGAATTGTAAAGCGCTGCGAAGTAGATGGTGCTATATAAATAAAGATTATTATGGAATGCATACAGGTGACATACGAGTAGGCTGCAGGCTGCGTCCACCGGGAAGATGCACGTTTCGCTCAAGTGAGCTTCTACTGGTTCACTGATTGCCATTGCGCACTTCCGCATCCTAATGCAGATCAGCCAGCCACGTCGTGTGATTAAAAGTGATCAACAGGTGAGTTAGAAGAGCGATATTAAAAACAGTAAACATCAAAACCGGAGAAAAGCATATTATATGACTACACAAGACATACCAACATATGTAGCCTATTGTTCATTCCTATGTGGGATTGTGCTGGGTATTGTAAATTACCCCCTTTCTAGGAATTTTAGCCCTTTTTAAGACAGCAAAAGACTTCACAAATTCTTGCTACTTAGTATTGGAATAGCACATAAAATCCCAATAATTCAGGTTGAGAATTACACCCACTTCCCGTTAAAGGGTCACATGATAGAGCACATTATACAGGTTATAGAAACTCCATTCTAAGTCTGACCTTTGTGGTGGTCTCCAGTGGTCGCTGGTGTCCTGCTGCTCGAACAGTGCTGGCTGCCAGTCTGGGTGTTTGGGCTTCAGTATTCAAGTTTGTGTATCCCTTTATTTTGTCGTGACCCTAGTCTGTCTACCTCCCATGTGTGTGGATTACATCAGAGGTGTTGTCTAGCAAACACACCAGCCAACACACTAGCCAGGGGTAGATTAGATGATAGCCAGGGATGAGGCACATTACGTTGGTGAGGGGAAAGACCTGCGTAGGGTTGATAGGGCAGCTAGGAACAATCACATACAAGTGGCAGGAGGTGTCCCATCACCCGCTCTCTACCCTCAGGGACTTACTTCCCTTCACCATCTCTCCATTTAACATTTGTTGTGCCATGCACTGGAAAACCCCTGGTCCATTGTGACATCTAGGATGCAGTGAGTGACTGTTGTAACCTACGAAATCATTGCGCGCTGCTGAGCTGTCAGTTTGGTGTGTGACAGCCCAGTCGTCCAATCTGGTACTAGGGTATTTCGAGCTGTCTTTGTGTTGACTTACAGCTCAGTCATCCAATTCTGGGAAATGCAGAGTTATTCAGGTATTCCCTGTTTCCGGTGATTGCCCAGCTTCTTAGCTGAGCAGTTTCTCCCAGGTATCTGCCAGTTGTAGCAATCTGTTCAGTGGTGCTTGTTGGCTTCTATTCCTGCGCTCTGTTTGATTGATCTACTGTTGCCTGACCTCTTCTGACCATCTGTTTGTTTAGCCCCTTAGTTCTTATCCTCAACCATCCAGGTATTCTGACACAGGACCTGACTGCAACTTAGTTTATCCCCTTAATCCTTGATGTGCTTCCCAGGTACCTGATGCCGGAATGCTTGGCACCCCTGTCTCAAAATTTCGGTATGTCTATTAGAATCACTGCACACATACACTTAAGGAGTTTTTTTGCTTGTTGGTGAAATTTATTGAAACAAGTGCTCTTATAGTGATTGCGACAGAATGACGTTTCGGTCATTCAAGACCTTGATCACATAAGTCGCCTTAGTAGTTCTGAACTGAGGGCTGTCTTGTACAGGGTAATGGTCACTAATGCCTTTAGATTAGCCAGGGTCAGAGCGGTCGCTCTATGTGGGGTGGTGGCACGGCGGTGGAGTGTGTTCACACTCAGTTGTAGCAAGGAGGAGTGACATTTATGTGGGACTTACGAGCCTCCTTCACTAGCACCATACCCCCACACCTATCGTGTGCTAGCCATTGAATCTCATATCATAAAATTTGTCGGTAGTGACTAGCATCCCGCCACGCATATTAGTTTTCCGCATGACCTTATAAATTGTATAAATTAAAAAAGAATTGACAAGTATACAGCTAAAAAATAATACAATTTCTTCCTGATAAAACAAAGCCTCATACGGTCACAACAGTGAATATAAGTGACCTGTTTAGGTGACTGTACAGGATAAACTGTTATGTATAGAGATGAGGAATAATATTATTTCAGGCTATTACATGCTTTGCATTCTGCTAACTTTTTTTTACAGGTTTTCTCCTTGTACAATATGTCAGTAATGTCTTAGGCAGTGGAGGCTCGCTGCTATGGTGTCCCCAATACATAATACATAAAGACATGAGCGATTACTGCTGATCATCATGGAGGACATTATACAGCAGTACTGAGCAGTTTACCCTCGAGTTCAGTACTGGGATGAAATAAACATGCAAAAAATATAAAATAAATACAAAAAAACAAGTATAAAAAAGACTGCATTAGCAAAAATATTTACTGAACTAGATGGTGGCCCGATTCTAACGCATCGGGTATTCTAGAATATGTATGTAGTTTATTTATGAAAATTTAAGAATAATACAATGTGAAGCTGGGTTTAAATCACGCGCCAATATCGCTGATTGGTCGCGAGCGGCTGGCGCGACCAATGAGCGAAGCGGGATTTCCGTTACAGACAAACAGAATTAGATGATTATATAGTAGATACCTAAAGCAGTGTTGGTGTTCGGCAGTGTCGGTGTGCGGCGGTGTCGGTGTGCGGCAAAGTGAGTGTGCGGCAAAGTGAGTGTGCGGCAAAGTCAGTGTACAGTAGTATGTGTTGTGTGGCGGTGTCAGTGTGCAGCAGTGTCAGTGTGCAGCGGTGTCGGTGTGCAACAGTGTCGTGTGCAGCAGTGTCAGTGTGCAGCAGTGTCAGTGTGCAGCAGTGTCGGTGTGCAGTGGTCGGTGTGCAGTGTCCGGGGGCAGGACGAAGTGGGGCATGACGGAGTGGGGCCGTACGGAATGGTGCAGGACGAAGAGGGAGCAGAGCAGGGGAAGGATGAAGAGGGAGTGGAGCAGGACAGAGTGGGGCAGGACGGAGTAGGGCAGGATGGAGTGGGAGCATAGGAGGGGCAGGATGGAGTCGGGCAGGACGAGAAGGGAGCAGAGCAGGGGCAGGATGGAGTGGGGCAGGACGGAGTGGGGCAGGACGAAGAGGGAACAGAGCAGGGGCAGGATGGAGTGGGGCAGAATGAAGAGGGGCAGAATAGAGTGCAGGCGCCCCCCTCTATTCTCACCCCCAGGGCCACAGCATCCAATGGACAACCTGAGCTGTAAACTCAGGCGGCAGCAGAATAGGGGAGCGGCAATGCGGCAGGGGGTGGCAGGGGGGTGGGCCCTGTCACATGACAACTCCACTGAGTGAAACCCGGTTAGGAAAGCAGTGACCTGGGGCTGAGTGTGACCGGGGAGAGTGCGGCGTCCTGTGCTTCACTGGGGAATGGCTGTCAGATGGAGCGGAGGATTCCACAGCTCCATCCTCCTCCAAATCACACGGTACAGCGGCAGGATGTGCAGGGGCTGAGTACAATGCTGCGTCCTGACATTGTGCCAATATCATGACTGCGTCCTCACACTGCGTCAGAGGAGCGGGGCAGGAAGAGTGGGGGGGCTGTGAGGAGAGCAGCGCGGCTCATTTGCATACTGGCCACTTCCTTCTGCGGCGTGCGATTTTGGCCTCAGACTGAAGTGGTCATTAGACAATTAGATAGTAGATATGAACAGATGCAAAGGTAAAAAAGATGACATTTCCCCAAACAAGGCAAACAGCATCCAAAAAGTAAAAAAAAAAAATACCAGCATCCGTAAAGTAGAAAATGTAGACTTCACAGCACCCTATATTGGCTTTCTCTGTATTCCTATGCAAGATGACAAACTGTGAAGCCTAATAAAGTCTATAATGTTGTCACGCTTCCGGGGGAAGGCGCCCTAGAGTGGCCCCACTGGGCCGTGGTACCGAACTCCCCTGTGTGAGCGGGACCTAGTTTAACCAACCCCTAAACAGGGATTGTCAGGAGCAAGCCCAGGGAGTCTGAATATCATGGCTGCTAGTACCAGGGGGGCAGCTTGTAAGATTAGCCTATGCTACGGCACAGCTAAGGATTCCGGGTAATAGTACAAGGCTAGGCGAGCAGGAATGGTGCTACCAGGGAAGAGCACAGCTGGGGTTCCAGGTAACAGGGTACAAGGAAGGCCTGACCAACAGTCAGCAAGGCTAAAGCAAACTAACTTAATATTCAGGCACCTCCCATCAGTGGAGGTGGCCTGATATACCAGAGGGAGAGCAGCTACTGGTCAAGGGGAGTGTCAGGTTGGACCGTGCTGGCCCTTAGAGTCACAAGGCAGGAATGCACCTAGTGCACCACTGATTGGTAACATGAATACGACCATTGTAATGTGCTCATGTGTGAGCCCGGTGGTCAGCTCACGGGAAGGGAACCCGGCGACGGCTCCGAGACACAGTACGCTTGGAAGCCGGATTCCTGGTCGGCAGAGGAGCAGAGGATGCCGACCTGGGAGAGGTGAGCTGGGGAGCGGTGCCAGGGACCTAACAAATGTACTGTAATGTTATGTACTTTACGGATGCTGGGAAGTTATATTTGACTGTTGGTCTGAGATAAGCCCTAGAAAACTGCAGCATGATGTGTGTGTGTCTCTCTGCTTGTTCTCTCTCTGTGCTCCTTCGTCTCCATCCCTATCCATTGACTTCAAAAGGCCGCTGTAATTTGACACCTCATTGAGTTGGCGATCCATCCTGCTCTGCCCAAAACTGATTTTAATGGAATTTCAAGAGTAAAAATGAGTTTGGGAATAAAATGTGAAAAAAATCTACACTGCCATTTGAAAATAGATACGGATGACAATCCAGGATACACAAGTGTGAACAATATGGTTTTTATTCAATGCGTTTCGAAGGACTCCAGCTTCTTCTTTGGGAAAAAGTTTTTTGAATGCTTCAAAACGTGTTGAATAAAAACTGCATTGTTCACACTTGTGTATCCTCGATTGTCATCTGCATCTATCTTCAAACATCATTTGTCACGATTTATTCATTTTCAGTCTCTTTGATGCAGGGGTATTTGAGTCTGTCTGAATACCAGTTAGGTCACTATTTGCACCTTTTTGTTCCCCAGTTTTTGTGCTATTGTTGAGGTGTCGGCCGTAAGGGGCCCTTGTAGCCATGGGCGAGGCAGGACCCAAGCCGTGGAGCAACTTCGGGTGGTTCCCCAGTGCAAATGTTAAATTCAACTTCATCCTCATTGAGGGTCAAGTCAGTCAAAGGGTCAATCAATTTCGTTATCAATGTTTTACTAAAACAGTCCCGTGAAACACGGGTACATATCTTGAACGTTGCATGGTTACGACTATTCACAGTTACATGATTTGTCACAGACTGCTACCCTCATCCCAGTACCTCTAAGCTCTCGTCCCTCGACATCATTGGTATTCACCGTGAATTCACATAGTTTACTGCAGTCCCAGTCCTACCCCTTTTGCAGGGACACATCCAAAAGAACAATAGGGCAACGCCAGACTAGAACTCCTTCACCACTTGCACCATTGCGACCAGTTTGCCTGAGTCTGTGCCGAGGTCCAGAGAACCAAGAAAAAATCTGCGACGCTCCAACACAACACTTGTTACAAGAAGACAGCTGCATTCAAATAATAAGACATGCTATTCTATCTACAGAACAACATAATAACTAAAAAAATATGAAAAATTAGGACACTTAGCTTATAAACATGGCCATATCTATAGCCACCCAGTAGCCATGTCAAGGCGTTTCTCTCTTACTTAGTCCTAACCTGTAAAATAGATTTTTTCTTGTTTGGATTATGGGATCATATTGTCACACTTGAGAGGTGAGGAAATCAGGTGACTGGATTGTGTGATGGGTGAAGGAATTCAAGGGGAGCTAATGTGACCCTGGAACTGGGGGTCCCTAGCTCACCCTGATCTCGGTGGTACCTCTGATGGTGAGGAGGTCCAAGTTGCCACCCTTTTGCGTTACGCTCCTGATTAGCCATAGACTGAGGGCCCCTACCTTCACCCACAGATCAGGAACCACAGCTACTCCCAAGGCAAGGGAACTCCTGGAAGGACTTCAGCACAGCAGCAAAGCAACTTCACACTACAGAGACCAAGAGTAAATAACTCTAAGAACGGCATCTGACATGGGAGAGGGGAGGCTATTTAAAGGCCAGGAGGAGGGGATTGCAGGTGAGTCACACCCAAGGCTTACATCAACCAAACAAACATTCAGCAACCTCCACCTGCAGAGCCGCACAGTGAATGGGGAAAAAGGCTCAGTTTAACCACAGCAACAGCAGCACCTATGTGCATAACGCAGCCCATATGTGACACATACCCTCTGTAGTGCACCCTTCCCCTGATAGCCATGGGTTCTTTTATTCTTTATTATCTGGTTCCTACACGCCCATTAAGAATGAGATTTATTAATCCAGAAAAAAGCTTTGACAAAGTGCAGGTATAAAAGGAGGTTAGGACCCAGTAAAACGGACATACCTCAGCGTGGCTACTAGGTGGATATAGATATAGCCATGTTTGTAAGCTAAGTATCCTAATTTCTCATATTTATTAGTTATTTTGCTGTTTTATAGCATGTCTTAGTATTTGAGTGCAGAGGACCAGAGAACCAGCATCGGAGGGACAGCTGCAGTCCAGGTACCTGCCAGGGACAGGAGCTGAGCACCACACCGGGGGAGCACATTCACTTTGTGTTCCACCCCACATACTGTATCATAGACCCAAATTTCTGGATGGCCCAATGAGCCCAGCCAAATTGTTAATAGATGACAATTTCAGTTTGAGGTCCTCTTTAGCTGAGGCTCTTCTAATGGTGGGTTTACACGTCCCGATATCGGAGCCAACGACGCGGGAGCGCGCTTTTTGAGCGCGCTTTTCCCGCCATCGCATCGCCGGTCTAGACAGCCCGATATCGGGATACAACGTCCCGACGATGTGTACGCCCCCCAACCCAGGAACGACCAGTTAACATGGGAGTGAATGGGTGACGTGGGCGTACACATCGTAGTTGGGCTGTCACACGGGACGATGCTGCTACAACGGCCATCCGATATCGGGCGGTTGAATAGCACGCTCATTTGATCCCTGATATCGTTTTGGCATCATTCCAGCATCGCATTGTACGTTCAAACCGTACAACGCGCGAACGATATCGGGTCCAACTCCCGAACCACGTGACTTTTGGTCGGAGTTGGGTCGGAGTTGGACGCCGATATCGCGACGTGTAAACCCACCATAACTCTTAGCTTCACTGCAAGACCTTTTTATTTCCTAAGCCCCACCCCAAAGGGATATAATAACCTTGGCCACATGAATATAATCAACATATTAATTGTATACAGAGACACATAACACATACATACGTTTGTATAGGGAGGAAAACAGTTAACTTCTTGACCCTCCTACGCAAAAATGAGTTAAAGACACAGAAAGGGAAAAGGAAAGAAGTGGCTCATAAGTGGAGAAAGTACTTAGTTTCTCTTGTAATGTATATCACAAAGTTTCTTTGTCCACTTGTACTGATGGTTTCATGTCTAGATATTTAAGAGTTAAACAATTTTTTACAAACCGTTAATTCTGAATTTCCTACGTTAAATGAGAAAAGGGGCACATTAACGTGCAGATACAGTATGGGGTTAATAACATTCTAAACGTGCCCGGTGCCTGCACATTAAAGTGAACATGTGACCTGTTTTGGGTGTTATAACCTGTGGCCACCATCTTTATCATGATGTATTTGAGGTTCTTGTAACCCCTTTATATCCCCAGACATCCCCTGTGTACTTCATAAATTAACTTTTAATGTGCCCTACGCTGTATGTTAATGATCTCTTAAGGGTCTGATTGGGGTTGTGCTCACTTCAGTCTGAGCCGCCCCGCCGCCTGGCCCAGGCGCAAGACATCACAAATGTTGCGAGACTTTGGTCACTGTGCGGCTTCAATAGAGCACAATGACCCCCACCACTGCGCAAGCGCTAAAGCTGTGATCGATTCACATACCTACACAGGAGGAGTGGCGTTTTCCAGGCAGTGGGGCAGCTCGGACTGTAGTGTGCCGCACCCTATCAGACCCGTAATAACTCATTGCCATACATCGTGGGACACATTAAAAGTTAATTTTTGAAGTATGCAGGGGGATCTCTGGGGATATAAAGGGATTACTGGAACCCCAATGACAGTATTTTAAAGGCGGTGGGTGCAGTTTATAATGCCCCAAACAGGTGACAGGTTCACTTTAAACTCCGCTGGCGTGAGGAAATAAACCTTAATCCTCCCATTTTGGTTTCAGTCATGGGGTGGTGCCGGCACGGGTTCAGTCACTGCTCTGTGGATGGAGAATAGCATCTGTAACCGCCACCCGTACTTAGTGACAGCTTCCTCTGATGCTCAGCGCCCGTCAGTCAGTGCAGGGAGAGGGAGGTTACAGAGGCCTTTTTTCCATACACTACACAGAGCAGTGACTGTACCTGCGCCGGTGTCGCCTTCATGACTAAAATCAGAACACTGCTGGGAGCAGGGGGTAACTACAGTAGGTGCAGGGGTTGCAATCACACCCAGGCCCTGCAGCCTAGGGGGCCCCCAAAGTCCCTTTGGCCTATAGAAAAAGACTAATATTATTAAAGATTTACAATAATTGGGGGCTCTGTTGGAGCTTTCACATCGGGACCTCTGGGCCTGAACTTACGCCACTGGCTGGGAGGATTAAGTTTCTTTTCCTGCCGGCAGCGGGGTTCGTTGTGCAGGTGTCGGGTAGGTTTCCAATGCTATTAGACTGCAGATTTTCATGTTTATACCATTTTTTGCACGTAACAAGTTCCATTTAATGTCAGATGTAATACTCTCGCCACACTCCTGGTTTAACCCTTAATAAATGGCTCAGCTGGAGATGGCGTGCTCACCGTCCCTTACACCGCTACATGGGTTCCGGTTGGCCTATGATTGGCACCGCTACAGATTATCTTTGACCTTTTTCTCTTTCTACTGTGTTGCTAAGAAAAGAGCTGAAGTAAACAGTGTTTGCCGTTCCAGATGCCCTCTAATGCACACTTTCCATATTGATTGGACATCTAACATGACCATGATTTTGATTTATTGCCGCTGCATCCTTACACATTGGTGTTTGGAAATTGCAGGATTTATGGCCCCGCCGCACCATCTTTCTTCCATGTATTTACTATCTATTCAATAGCCGGACAGGAAAACTCTCTTTGATGCTGAGAAGTTTGTTTTATCTTATACCCTCGGAGTTGGACAGATACATGATGATCCCCAGGGCCAAGATGGGTCTGAGATGATTTCTTTATATCTATAAGGAACAGTGGCCTTGAACAATAACTCCATAGTTATCACCTCCATAGATTATCAATTTACTATCTATTGTGAGAAATGCAATCATATCCTACATCACGGGGAAATAGGGGAATGCTGCTTAAAGGGACAGTCCAGCAATTATTTATAGATTATGATCCATCCCTTCAAGAAACAGTTCAGGAATATTGTAAGAATATGAAGTTATAGACAATCTGTCATGTTCCAAAAAGCTATTCACCTACAGATATAGGGTGTCATGAGTGTGTCACATTCTACTGTAACCTCTGTCATGGCCTTTGTCTGGTTGCGGTTCCTCCTTAGAGCCTGCTCAGGGATTATCTTGAGTAGAGCTGACGTATTTCCTTTTAGTGCTGAAGAGGTTAAAAGTTCCTTTTTTTCCATGCTGAGAAGCCTTGTCGCCTAAATCTCAGCTGTTGAACTTATGCCCACTCTCTTCTTCTATATAAACTCACTCCTAGCTCTCTCCTATGCCAGTTATAGATCTTCTATGCTGACCTCTCTGATGAAGTTGTTACAGTTAAAGTTTTGGAGTTTATTCCAGTAGAAGCTCTGGTATCCATTTCTGAAGAAGCTGTGGGGTTCCTTTGTTTGTTGTTTTATTCACGCTTGTTTGTCTTTCCTTTCTCATGTTGAGTTATTGCAGTAGTAAGACTAGAGTCTTGCTGCCCTACTCATTAGCTAGCGATAGCCCAGGGTCAGCCAGGGCCTAGTCACATGATAGGTCATGGGGGAAGGACCTGTCTAAGGATGAAAGGGGGCTCAAGATTTAGACTAAGGTGAGTGTTTAGGGGTAACCCCTCTCCCCTCCTATTGCACCATGATCCCCAGGGCTAAGATGGGGCCGAGATGATTTGAGGTGTTCCCCTCCTATTGCACCATATGCCGAGAGTTTCTTTGTAAGACATAACATCGGGTTAATCTGCAGGTTCATAGGAACCACTATTTTGAAAGCCTGGCAAATTACATTTATTCCTCCCGGTAGCCTCCTTCTTTCAGTCATAGAGGCGGTTTCAGTCCATTCATTACAGAGACTGATTTGCTCCAGAGACAGCTGTAACTCAATTAGCCAGGACATGTTTTTCCACTGCTTCTCACTATGTACTGAGCAGCCTGAAACCACTCTGACTGCTCCCCCACTGACTGAAAGCCGGAGGCTGCCGGGAGGAATCATTTTCATTTCTGGTAGCCGCACTTTCAGTGTGGTGACCACACGGCTTTAGAAGCCCACTAACCTGCATAATAACCCCATATCTGCAGGTTAACAGCGTTTGGGGATGTGACTGATTCTTGGTGAAACAAAGCAATTTTTGCATTGTGTTCAGTGTAAAACAACACATTGTGAGTAGTGCAGTCATTGTGAGTAGTGTACAGTCATCTGGTTTTGCCCTAAAAAATAATGAATGCACAAATTAAACTCCATCTTCTGCCAGACACAGATAGTACTGCAGTCCTGTTCCTTCTTGTAAAATATATAGACACAGATAGTACTGCAGCCCTGTTCCTTCTTGTAAAAGATACAGATACAGATAGTACTGCAGCCCTGTTCCTTCTTGTAAAAGATACAGATACAGATAGTACTGCAGCCCTGTTCCTTCTTGTAAAATATATAGACACAGATAGTACTGCAGCCCTGTTCCTTCTTGTAAAATATAAAGACACAGATAGTACTGCAGCCCTGTTCCTTCTTGTAAAATATATAGACACAGATAGTACTGCAGTCCTGTTCCTTCTTGTAAAAGATACAGATACAGATAGTACTGCAGCCCTGTTCCTTCTTGTAAAAGATACAGATACAGATAGTACTGCAGCCATGTTCCTTCTTGTAAAATATAAAGATACAGATAGTACTGCAGCCCTGTTCCTTCTTGTAAAAGATACAGATACAGATAGTACTGCAGTCCTGTTCCTTCTTGTAAAATATAAAGATACAGATAGTACTGCAGCCCTGTTCCTTCTTGTAAAATATATAGACACAGATAGTACTGCAGCCCTGTTCCTTCTTGTAAAATATATAGACACAGATAGTACTGCAGTCCTGTTCCTTCTTGTAAAAGATACAGATACAGATAGTACTGCAGTCCTGTTCCTTCTTGTAAAAGATACAGATACAGATAGTACTGCAGTCCTGTTCCTTTTTGTAAAAGATACAGATACAGATAGTACTGCAGTCCTGTTACTTCTTGTAAAAGATACAGATACAGATAGTACTGCAGTCCTGTTACTTCTTGTAAAAGATACAGATACAGATAGTACTGCAGCCCTGTTCGTTCTTGTAAAATATATAGACACAGATAGTACTGCAATCCTGTTCCTTCTTGTAAAAGATACAGATACAGATAGTACTGCAGTCCTGTTCCTTCTTGTAAAAGATACAGATACAGATAGTACTGCAGTCCTGTTCCTTCTTGTAAAAGATACAGATACAGATAGTACTGCAGCCCTGTTCCTTCTTGTAAAATATAAAGATACAGATAGTACTGCAGCCCTGTTCCTTCTTGTAAAATATATAGACACAGATAGTACTGCAGCCCTGTTCCTTCTTGTAAAATATATAGACACAGATAGTACTGCAGCCCTGTTCCTTCTTGTAAAAGATACAGATATAGATAGTACTGCAGTCCTGTTCCTTCTTGTAAAAGATACAGATACAGATAGTACTGCAGCCCTGTTCCTTCTTGTAAAATATATAGACACAGATAGTACTGCAGCCCTGTTCCTTCTTGTAAAATATATAGACACAGATAGTACTGCAGCCCTGTTCCTTCTTGTAAGAGATACAGATACAGATAGTACTGCAGCCCTGTTCCTTCTTGTAAGAGATACAGATACAGATAGTACTGCAGCCCTGTTCCTTCTTGTAACAGATACAGATACAGATAGTACTGCAGCCCTGTTCCTTCTTGTAAAATATATAGACACAGATAGTACTGCAGCCCTGTTCCTTCTTGTAAAATATATAGACACAGATAGTACTGCAGCCCTGTTCCTTCTTGTAAGAGATACAGATACAGATAGTACTGCAGCCCTGTTCCTTCTTGTAACAGATACAGATACAGATAGTACTGCAGCCATGTTCCTTCTTGTAAAAGATATACATACAGGTAGTACTGCAGCTCTGCTTGTTCTTGTAAGAGATACAGATACAGATAGTACTGTAGCTCTGCTTGTTCTTGTAAAAGATATATATATACAGATACTACTGCAGCCCTGCTTCTTCTTGTTAAAGATATATATACAGTTAGTACTGCAGCTCTGCTTGTTCTTGTAAGAGATACAGATACAGATAGTACTGCAGCTCTGCTTGTTCTTGTAAGAGATACAGATACAGTTAGTACTGCAGCTCTGCTTGTTCTTGTAAAACATATATATATATACAGATACTACTGCAGCCCTGCTTCTTCTTGTAAAAGATATAGATACAGTTAGTACTGCAGCTCTGCTTGTTTTTGTAAAAGACATACATACAGATAGTACTATTACTCTTGACTCACCGTGGCCGGGACTCCGGTTTAGACAGGCGATGCTTCCTTCCTCCTTGTCACGGGTGGACCGCGCCTGCCGGTAGTGTGGGCCCGGTGCAGTGCAGATCAAAAGTGTTGAAGACGTGTTAGTGGAACAGATTAAAGGGGTTTTTAATTTTATTCGTGACGCCACCTATGAGTAGTTCGGTAAGGACTACCGACGCTGCGGAACCTCCGGGGGATGGACAGCAGCTAGATGTTACGCTCCCCACAGGCTGAGCGGTGATCCCCGGAGGCTGGAGCTGCTTAAGAATGTTGTGCGGCAGCTGCGGTTACCTTGTAGTGCGGACGGACAGTTCATAAGGAAGCACGGACACAGAAAGTCTCTGCAAAGGGTCTTTACTGTAACCAGTAGGCAGGACATGGCATACAGTGGTTGAGTAGTAGACCGGGTGGACTCAGCAGTGATGGTGTCCCTTAGAAATCCGCAGTGTTCCTCCATTCTAACTAATTGGTTGCCAGTGTCGCCCAGGAATACCAGGTCGGGTACGGGGAGGCTGCTTCAATGCCCTATCCATGATTTACGTTCTGGATGTTTTGGGGAGCCTTGGATCCCTCAGTGGGTACACCGCTGGTTAGACGACTGGAAGTTGGCTTGTGGTGGGGTGCTCCTTTGAAGCTGCTCCTCCACGCTTTCTGGTTCGCGTAGCAGAGGTGAACTGCTGCCAGCTTCGGTACCAGTGAACCGGCTGTGAGTTGTGGGCACGGGAGTCTTTTGGGAACCCGTGTGTATAATGCCCAATCCCGGTTGTTAAGGCCTCAGGTGCTGACACCCGACCGGTGACGGCCCGGGGGCTGCACGGGGTGCGGAGCCCCCGCTCCTCTCCAAGTTCAAGTCCTCGACCTTGCTCTAGGTTGAGTTCTAGGTTCTCTCTAGACTATTGTGTTCTCCTACACACTACCCTAGCACTCCGCCCACCAGGACCTAGGATTGGCCCTCTGTTCTAGGTGATGCATGTAGGGTTGGATTTGTAAATTAACCAGGTCACTGCTGTGTCAGAGAATATTGCGGCTGCTTTTATGGCTGCAATACCCTCTTGTGACGCACTCGTTGCGGGGCGCCACACTCTCTTCTTATGAATGATGCACTTTAGGTACAATTAGCTCTCAGTAACAGATGATGTCAGGTTAAAGAAGGTTCGGGCTTGTCAGATTAAATTTCTGATCTTTGCCTTCACCAACAGAAGTGTCTGAAAGCAGAAGACATGTGCATACTCTGTGTATGATCATGATTGTTGGCTAAATGGCAGTTATCTATTTATCGGTTGAACGTGTATGGCCAGATTTACAGGAGCATGGCCACAATGTACACAGATGTTGTACTTCCCCATGAGTCAACAATCAACACTCCATAATTGTGGCTTTGTCACAGATTTTGCTTGTGGTCCAATTTGCACTTATAGACTTGGTATAAAATCTATATGGATCCATATGTATCCTACAATCTGAACTCACTCCCGTGTTCTTACATACGTCGGGTTCTTAAATGATATATAGAGCGATTCTCTGTGAAGTTGCATTTTCCTCTCGGGCACTTTGTGGTCAGCTCTAGAGGCAGCTCAATTATCTGCAAAATACAAATGAGGGCTAATTAGAGGAAATTTTATTACACCCTGTTAGAGCAGTAATCATGGAGAAGGTAAATAGTATAATTGGATTAATACAGAGGCTGCACTGTGTAGTCAGCAACTTCAGGGGGAGAACATTATGTATTAGAGGATATTGCACTGAAAGGGAATCTACCATACAACCTTTTTTTAACTAATCAGGTATTTAAATGAAAATGCATTTTATATTGAATATTTTTAGTCTATTTTTTTTGACGTGGGGGTGGTAGACTATTTGCCGGATGATCCGACCGTGAACTGAATTCTCTGCAATCTGGCAGTGGGGTCACCTATAATATAATATCATATTATATCATATTTATTCACTTATATAGCGCTATTTATTCCAAGGCGCTTTACATACATCAGTAATACTACCCCCATTGGGGCTCACAATATAAACAATCTATCAGTGTCTTTGGAGTTTTGCAGTCTCTGGATGAAGCAGAGCCAGGATCATGTGCTTCATGGAACATCATTGCAGATTAATATCGGAGGGTATGTTTGGGGTTACTAAATGGGAAAATGAGACTTGTCTGTGTGTTTTATTTCAAATAATGGATTTTTCTGTTTGTGTTATTAACTATTCTCACAGGATTGATAATGGGCAGGTCTCATATAGGCCAAACATTATCAATCTGGCCTTAATGACAAGCTGTCAATACTCAGCTGTCATTAACCCCTTCTATCAACACCATACCCCCCGCACTAGGGAATCGGGAAGAGACAGGTAAAGTGCCATTCTAATGAATGCTCCAATTTCTGGAGAAGTTGTTGGCTGCTATTCTGTAGCCTTGGGGGCCCAATAACTATAGGTCTCACTATGCTGAGAATACCAGCCTTGAGCCATCTGGTTTTTACCTTGGCTGGCAATTAAAAATAGGGAAAAGCCTACATTTTGTTTTTAAGAATATTTAGTTAAATAACTGAAAAACAAAGGCTACCCTGTATTTTTGATTGTTAGTCAGAGTATAGCCAGGCAGGTTGGGAAGGCAGCCTATAGCTGTCTGCATTGTATGCACTGAGAGTCAAAAAAACAGTAAAGCCCTATGTCAATTTTATAATTTTTTTTTTATTTGCCTATGGCCAGTGGCAACTAATCAGACACCAACATGATGGGGGTGCAACAATCAATCACAGACGTGGGTAGTCCCTGTAGTACAAGGGAGTAGTTCAAGGTAAGTATGACACTGATGTTTAATTACTGTTTTGATCATGTTGCAGCCCCCCTAGCCACCATTTTATAACTTTAAAGTTCCGGTTCGGGGTTTGGGCTCAAGTTCAGGTCAAGTCTGATAACAAACCTGATCTTGTCCACTGAACCAAAACATCGTCAGGTTCGCCCATCTCTAACGATATTTAAAGTATAGTTGTCCTTTTAAAATGTAATATTGCCATTTAAGTGTTCCCTAAAAAGTTAAAATTGATGACAAAGTGCCTAAAACATAATAAAAATTACCAACTTTATGCCTGTGAAAAATTATAAAATTAATACTCACCTAATCCCAATCCATGATGAGTGCAGCAGCCGAGCTCTCTGCTAACCTGCACAGCTAAAGACAGGCAGTGACATGTAGGTGGTCAGATTATGGCTGTGTGCGCACATTGAGTATCAAATCTGCATCTCCTGGCAGAATAATGCACCGTAAAGTCAATGTGTTGCGTTCTTACATGCTTTTTTACAGTCACATCAATTACAGTAAAGTCAGGAAAAGAAGAAAGAGCACACAAATCTCATTAACTTTGCTGGCTTCAGGATAGGCATGCAGATATGTCTCAAAACTGCACCAAAAAACACATAAAAAACACACTGTGTGCACATGGCCTAAAGTAGCATTTGCTTTACAAGACGATGAGTTTGGGGCAGGAGACTTGCTATAGGTTTCACCTGAATTGCACCCAACACAACTTGTGGATTACAATAGCAAGATACAGCATTAGACCACACCCCTGAGGAAGCCACGTGGCGAAACATATGAAAACAGTTAGGATATCTTCTCTGTTATTTGTAAAATCATGTTTTTGGTATAAAATAAAATATCCCTTATCCACTGGACAGGTTATCCCATAGTTTGCTGTGTTTCTACCTTTCTACCTTTATTAATTAGTTTATGCATTCCTTTTTAATTATTGATTTATCGTGGCACTTCTGAAGTTATATGAAATCTTAAATACTTATGCACATCATTTGCTTTGTATTTTTGTTGTATTTTTATACTTTATTTGTTTTTTTTGTTTTTTTTAGTTTATTCTAGTCGAGGCTCGATTTGTGAGTTGTTAGTTTTTTTAGGGTTTGCACCCCAATGTTTTGTTAATGTTATGACATTGTCATTTTTAAATGTTTTTGCCAGTTTTTCTGTGTGCCAATATTCTTAATAAATACATATGTGAAATTATTTAGAGCTGTGCACCACAATTGTGGCAGAAAAAATGTAGCAAAATTTGACTTACTCATTAGTGCAAAAAAATCCAACTCTTTCTGATTTTCCACATTAACATTTGATCTATACAGTGGAGGGGGTTTAAAGGGGTAAAATCTCTTGCACGCAATACTTACTATAATTGAACAACAAATTAATATAAATTATAGAGCACATGTGTCATGATTCCTCTGTATTCTTTGTCTTGGATGCAGTAAGAGTTATTGCTGTGTTTGGTATCTGGTGTGCTAAGCTGTCAATAGCTGATTGACAGTGCAGTCCTCCAGTCTGGTTCTGGGAGGTGTTCGGTTGCACAGGTGTTACATCTTTCCTGTGATTGCCTTGCTACTTTATTGAGCAGCCTCACCCTGAATCCTGCCAGTCGTACATTCTATCTGAAGTAATGTTTGGCCTGTATTCCTGTATCTGTTCTGATCTCTGTTATCTGACTCCGGGCTATTGGTTGATTTCCCTTTTGTCTTCTCCCTGTACTTGTTGTGATCTCCTGGTATTTTGACCTCCTGGATCGTGATCTGAATATGCCTCAGTTGACTCCCTGAATTGTTAGGGTTTAAATATATGTGTAAATGTGAAAAGCATATGATAAATTTGTGAATCATAGTGCTACACTGGAGACTCCTGCTGCAGCTCACCCATATAATTTACATTGGTCTGGATGCGGTGTGACATTGTTTAGTTCTGGTGACTGCTACATGTACTCAAATTGTTCCAGACATTTCTGGTACATTCATCAGAGTCCCTAGTGTCAGCACTAACATTTTTATGATGAAACAGAAGAGTGTAAATGCTAAACATATCTTACAAGATGTGGGCCCGAGGACGGTGACATCATGATGGGGCAGGCTCTGTGGAACTGAGCGTGGTAGCTGTCTCTTCCACCTTATTCACTCTCCCTCCTGAGCACTCTCTCTCTCCCCCTTGTTGTCTTTTCCTCTTTGTGCTCTCCCTTTTGACCTATCTCTCCATGTGCGCTCTCTTTCTCCCCTTGTACACTTTCTTTGTGCTCCCCTGTGCGCTCTCTATGCCCCACCTTGTGCGCTGTTCATACCCTGCCTTGTGTGCTCTCTGTTTCCCCCTTGTGTGCTCTCCCTCCTCTGTTTCTCTCTCCCCACTATGACGTACAATGATGGTGGCCGCATGGGGAAATGCACCTGCATGTACCCAGTAAGCAGGTGCAGCTTCTGAGGCCGCCACCATCTGTCAACACCCAAGTGTTCAAAGATGGTGGCTGTCTGTGGAACTACAACTGTGTGAACCTGGCAATGCCAGGTTTGCATAAATGCAGTTCCTCATTCAGTGGTGTGTGTAGCAGTGTGTGGGCGGCAGTCTACATGTGGCAGGCTTCATACGGCTGGTTCATGGCATCAATTTCGGGTGTTGTCATTTTCAGGTGTTGGCTGCACCCCTGATGATGCTGTGCAAGTTCCAGAAGATGCTGCTGCCAGCGCGTGATAGGTGGAGATCGGGACAGAAGTGGGTGACGGATGCCACAAGGTAATTAGATAGATCAGGGAACTCCAGGCCTTGAGTGCCACCAACAGTGCAGATTTCAGGATTTCCTTAGCATTGCACAGGTAATAATATAATCACCTGCGCTGGGGATAACTCCAACCCCCATACAATGCTAGGGAAATCCTGAAAACAGGAACTTTTGGTGTCCCTCAAGGCCTGGAGTCTAACCCCTGATATAGGTAGACTCTCCTATTCTGCCTTCCCATTATCCCTAAAGTTAAGGCTTTGTGACCCGCTGATTCCTTATTGGACCCTTCGGTTCTGACTAGGGATGGGCGAGCTTGTGCTTTTTTCCTGGGTTCGTGCCCGGGTTTGTTGTGTGCAAGCATGTACATGGTTACTAATATGCCTTATTACACTTACCGGGTCCACATTATCCCATTCAGCTGTGCCAGGGCGCCGTGTCACTTCCAGGCTTCTCGTAGTTCAAAATTGCAGAGGGTGGACGGTGTATACGGACCTGCGCTGCATAGACCAGAAAGATCAGACGGTGTTCATCATTGTAGTGTTTATTTCCGATGTGTTTCGGAGTTAGTCCCAACTCCTTCCTCAGGGAATAGTAGGGCTGCTATCCCTGAGGAAGGAGTTGGGACTAACTCCGAAACGCGTCGGAAATAAACACTACAATGATGAACACCATCTGATCTTTCTAGTCTATGCAGCGCAGGTCCGTATACACCGTCCACCCTCTGCAATTTTGAACTACGTTGACCATTGTGGTGTGGATCTTTGCAGCAGCTATTACCTTTTGCCCTGACGCTGGTTGTGAAAGATCAGGCGGTGACTTCCGGGCTTCTGGAATGCATCGTCATGTGGCTGGCTTCGATAGCCAATCACATACGCCAAGATGATAAGGGGAGGCCCGGAACTGATGCAGTGACGCATCACACCAGGGAGTGAGAATGGGGACCCGGTAAGTACATTAGGAGTATTAACTATTGCATTACTTTACAGCTGCAACCCTGGGCACGAACACGAACAGTTCACCCATCTCTAGATCTTACACCCTTGAGGACTGGAGTTGGGGAACACTGGTCTAAGCCAAGTAAAGTAAAAGAGAATAAAATAATTCTGCCCGTAACACATGGTACCAATTACATAAAACAGTACGCATGTCTTCACATTTGTGGGTATAGAAGTATATGCTAAAACAAACCGGATAATATGCAGATCCAACCCCAGAGCCCTTCACATGACCAGTCCCTTATACCACCATTCATCATCATTATACTACAGCAATACCAATATTCACATAAGCTGAGTCACCGGCTGTCCTCAGCGCCTCATGTTGTTCCATTTATTACTATACTGTCTATTAAATTATAGCCGAGGTTGTAGCTGCACTAAAATGGAAACAATGAAGTGGCGGCTATATATAGCTGGCGGAGCTGTCCACTGGATCCCGACGTGATTTAGAAGGTCATGAAAAATCGCCCTTCTAGTTCTGCACTGGATTCATTGAACAAAAATAAGAAAGAGACTCAGTCTTATTATAACCTTCTTGCTTTGAAGGTGATTTATCCATAACATTGCAATAGATATAATATTAATACAGTACAATGGTGCCGATGGGTAATATCGTAGATGGGTAACTACAAAGTAGAATTTTTAATTAATGAGATTTTCCAGGATTTTCCACATTGATGTCCTAGGCTTAGGATATGGAAATTACTCCCCATTATAGATAAAAGAAAGCTGACTCTACAGCAACATTTGTTTTAATTGAAAGGCCGAGATTGTGATTCTTTTTATCCATGTGCAAAAAAAGTGCAAAAGGAGAAGGGCTGCAGAAAACCTTTCCCAATCCTCCGCCACAGATGAGGCGATCATACTTCTGACATCTCCCTATGCTTCCATCCCAGTGCTACTGTGAAGGAATTCATCATTTGATCCCTTGCTGATTTTGTAAGTTTGCACACTGACAAAGTCATGAACAGTCTATCTTTTTAAGGGTTGGTTCATTTTAAGAGTGAGAGGCAGAATATCAAAAATAAAATCCATAAAATCACATTGTCTGAACTATATAAATGTATTTGCATTTTGCAGGGGAAATAAGCATTTGATCCCTCCGGCAAACAAGACTTAATACTTGGTGGCAAAACCCTTGTTGGCAGCACAGCAGTCAGACATTTCTTGTAGTTGATGATGAGGTTTGCACATGTCAGGAGGAATTTTGGTCCACTCCTTTTTGCAGATCATTTCTAAATCATTAAGATTGCTTGGCAACTTGGAGCTTCAGCTGCCTCTATAAATTTTCTATGGGAATAAGGTCTGGAGTCTGGCTAGGCCACTCCATGACCTTAATGTGCTTCTTTTTGAGCCACTCCTTTGTTGCCTTGGCTGTATGATTTGGGTCATTGTCATGCTGGAAGACTCAGCCACAACCCATTTTTTATGTTCTGGTGGAGTGAAGGAGGTTGTTACTCAGGATGTTATGGTACATGGCTCCATCCATTGTCCTATTGATGCGGTGAAGTACTCCTGTGCCCTTAGCAGAGAAACACCCCCAAAACATAATGTTTCCACCACAATGCTTGACTGTGGGAACAGTGTTCTTTGGGTCATAGGTAGCACTTCTCTGCCTCCAAACACGTTGAGTTGAGTTAATGCTAAAGAGCTCAATTTCTGTCTCATCTGACCACAGCAACTTCTCCCAATCACTCTCAGAATCACCAAGGTGTTCATTGGCAAACTACAGGCGGCACATGTGCCTTCTTGAGCAGTGGGACTTTGCGGCACTGCAGAATTTTAATGCATTATGGTGTTATGTGTTACCAATGGTTTTCTTAGTGACAGTGGTCCCAGCTGCCTTGAGATCATTAACAAGTTCCCGCCGTGTAGTTTTAGGCTGATCTCTCACCTTCCTCATGATCCTGGATACCCCGCGAGGTGAGATTTTGCATTGAGTCCCATATCGATGTTGATTGACCTAATTTTGTGTTTCTTCCATTTTCTTACTATTGCACCAACAGTTGTCTCCTTCTCTCCCAGCATCTTACTTATGGGTTTGTAGCCCATTCCAGTCTTGCGCTGCTCTAGGATCTTTTCCCTGACATCCTTAGAAAGCTCTTTGGTCTTGCCCATGTTGTAGAGGTTAGAATCTGACTGATTCATTGAGTGTGTGGACAGGAGTCTTTTCCACAGGTGACATTGTAGCACAGCTGTCTATAATTCAGGTAATGAATTGATTAGGAGCGTCTAACTTATCTGTAGAAGACAGAAGTCCTAATGGTTGGTAGGGAATCAAATACTTATTTTTCTCTGCAAAATGCAAAAATATTTACAGTGCCTACAAGTAGTCTTCAACCCCCTGCAGATTTAGCTGGTTGACACATGCGGAATTAACTTGGCATTGTGACATTTGGACTGTAGATCAGCCTGGAAGTGGGAAATGCACTGCAGCCAAAAAGATTTTTTAATTTTTTTTTTTAAAGCGTTAAAAGTTAATTCAGAGGGTCATTTATTATTCAACCCCTCAAACCACCAGCATTCTGTTTGGTCCCCCTAAAGTATTAAGAAGTAGTTTAGGCACAAAGAACAATGAACTTCACATGTGTGGATTAATTATCTCTTTTGCCAGCCTTTTCTGACTATTTAAGACCCTCCCCAAACTTGTGAACAGCACTCATACATGGTCAACATGGGAAAGACAAAGGAGCATTCCAAGGCCATCAGAGACAAGATCGTGGAGGGTCACAAGGCTGGCAAGGGGTGCAAAACCCTTTCCAAGGAGTTGGGCTTACCTGTCTCCACTGTTGGGAGCATCATCCGGAAGTGGAAGGCTTATGGAACTACTGTTAGCCTTCCACGGCCTGGACAGCCTTCGAAACTTTCCTCCCGTGCCGAGGCCAGGCTTGTCCGAAGAGTCAAGGGTAACTCAAGGACAACAAGTAAGGAGCTCTGGGAAGATCTCATGGCAGTGGGGACATTGGTTTCAGTCAATACCATAAGTAACGTACTCCACCACAATGGTCTCCATTCCAGACGAGCCCGTAAGGTACCTTTACTTTCAAAGCGTCATGTCAAGGCTCGTCTACAGTTTGCTCATGATCACTTGGAGGACTCTGAGACAGACTGGTTCAAGGTTCTATGGTCTGATGAGACCAAGATCGAGATCTTTGGTGCCAACCACACACGTGACGTTTGGAGACTGGATGGCACTGCATACGACCCCAAGAATACCATCCATACAGTCAAGCATGGTGGTGGCAGCATCATGCTGTGGGGCTGTTTCTCAGCCAAGGGACCTGGCCATCTGGTCCGCATTCATGGGAAGATGGATAGCACGGCCTACCTGGAGATTTTGGCCAAGAACCTCCGCTCCTCCATCAAGGATCTTAAGATGGGTCGTAATTTCATCTTCCAGCAAGACAACAACCCAAAGCACACAGCCAAGAAAACCAAGGCTTGGTTCAAGAGGGAAAAAATCAAGGTGATGGAGTGGCCTAGTCAGTCTCCTGACCTTAACCCAATTGAAAACTTGTGGAAGGAGCTCAAGATTAAAGTCCACATGAGACACCCAAAGAACCTAGATAACTTGGAGAAGATCTGCATGGAGGAGTGGGCCAAGATAACTCCAGAGACCTGTGCCGGCCTGATCAGGTCTTATAAAAGACGATTGTTAGCTGTAATTGCAAACAAGGGTTATTCCACAAAATATTAAACATAGGGGCTGAATAATAATTGACCCACACTTTTATGTTTAAAATTTATTAAAATTCAACTGAGCAACATAACTTTTTGGTTTTTAAGATTTATGCTTCTGTTAATAAATCCTACTCTCGTTTGCAGTTTGAAGGCTCTAACTTATTTGCATCTTATCAAACCACCTAAATCTGCAGGGGGTTGAAGACTACTTGTAGGCACTGTATATAATTTAGACAATGTGATTTTCTGGATTTTATTTTTGATATTCTATCTAGCACAGTTAAAATTAACCTACCCTTAAAATTATAGACTGTTCATGTCTTTGTCAGTAGGCAAACTTACAAAATCAGCAAGGGATCAAATACTTATTTCCTTCACTGTATAGTGAGGGTCTGCAACAGGGATGAGGAACTTGATGGCTGCATCATACCAAGAACCAGTGGAGTAAATTGAAGCTCATGGGCCCTGATGCAAAAGCTCCTATGGGGCCCCCAATTATTGCAAATCTTTATTAGCAATAGTCGTTTTCAATAGGTAAAAGACACTTTTGGGGCCCCTTAGGCTCCAGGGCCTAGGTGCAATTGCAACTCCTGTACCTGTTGTAGTTATGCTCCTGCCAAGAACTCACCATGTAAAACTCGTAAGGGCACTGAGGCCAGGAAACAGAGGATATGTTCCCATTACCTCAAGCTTCAGGTTCCATGGCTAGAAAGAGCTGGTATTCATGCATCCTCTCATTCCACTTAAAAGGAATCTGTCACCAGGTTTTCCCCATATAATGTAGGACCAGCACCTAATTCATAAGCCTTCATATACAGTATTGTGGAATACTATATCTATGACCTCAAGATGCTCTGCAAGGCAAAAAAAGACCTTTAATTATACTCACCTACAAGGCAGTCCCAGCCTATGGTCATCTCTGGTGTTGATCCGATGCCTCCTCTGTGCTTGTGATTGCTGTCCTCCTCTCTTCTTGCTTAGTTTGGATGATGCTTCCTATGTCCCCACACAATATCCTCCATCGCCCTCCTATGCATGCACACTTTTCTCAACCTATGGCTTTTTGGCCAATACTTTTTTCTTTCCTCGGTAGGTCAGAGAAGTACACATGTGCATGAGCGTGATAGAAGACAGAGTGGATAATGTAGGATGCGTCACCCACACGGTGCAGGGCAGGAGGACGGCGATGGACTGGACTGCCCTTTCTTATTTTTGCCTTGGAGGGTGGCTTTGGGACGTGCTGTATATACAGCATTACAGAATGCTGTATTTGAGGGCTTATAGGTGCTGGCTATAGTTTATATGAGAAAAGCCTGGTGACCGGTTCCCTTTAAAGTCTATGGTACTCTGTCTTTCTGCTAGGGAGGACAGGGGAGCCAAATTCTAGTGATCACACTTGGATGGTGGATCTACCAGGTTGCCTATCCAATGGATAAGTGATAATTTGTTTGAATCAAAATACCCCTTTAAGACAAGAATCTGCTAAATTGCTAAACTGAATTCTTTTAGATCAGGGTTTCTCAGCTTCGCTCCTCAAATTCCTTCATTAAGTCATATTCTCAGATTTTTTATTTTTATTAATATTTTTAGTATTTCTTAGGGGGTATAAATACATTCAGTAATCAGATATTATTCATTTGCCCCTTTTACAGGATGTAATATAGTTGATCACAAGTCCCAGTGATCAGTTGTGATCTGTAAGGAAGTCAGGTAACAAGTGTACAACTTCCCTGCAGTGCCTCCACAGGGCTAATACGGAATGACATGTATTCTCCCCTAATCGATAGGATGTCAATGTAATCCAGAAAGGTCCAGGCACCGAGGAGCTTTGATTGTCTAATGAAATACAAGTACATATATTTATTTTTAATGATATATAGTTGATGCAGAGTTAAAAGAACTTTAGAATGCAACAGATGTATTTCTTTTGTAACATAGATCGGAAAAAAACACTTTATTGTCATAGGTTTCATAATTTCATAGTTTTTAAGGTTGAAAGTAGACTTTAAGTCCATCTATTTCAATCCATAACCTAATATGTTGCAAAGTAACGTAATCTATCTCCAGCGTAGAATCACTGAACGCAGAAATATTCACCTTATTCACCTCTTCGAAATAGTCTTCAGTAGAGATAACATTGCAAAGAAATACCAAGCCTACAAGGCTACTGTGTGTCCATGCCACAAGTCCTTCTTTTTATCTAAATAGCTAATAAATTCTGTGCTGAATGTGTTCTTAAAGAGGTTGTCCACTTTAGTTATACACAAGCAAATCTCCCAAAATTCATTTTGGGCAGATTCATTTTAGAGTGTCTCATTTCATTTGGTCTGAATACATTGGGTCCAACTAGAAATTCATTATGTTTTGATGTCTCTCTAGACCTTATCTGCTTACATGTAATTGCATTGTCCTCGTCTGTCACTTCCAGCATCATGTGCTCAGTAAGTGTGCATGCGTATACCTAGAAGCAGCATGCACTCTTAGTCAGGCGGCCGCTATCGTTGGACACATGGGTAGACAAAGATGGCAGCGGCGTGACCTGGCACGCGCATGCACACTCACACTGCCACCATATTTGGACACCTGGGCTCAAAGGTAAGAGGATGAGCACACAACAGGAGAAGAAAACAGCACAGGTGAGAGAGAGACAGTACACAGGGGGGAGAATGCACAAGGGGGGAAAAACAGTTCCAAGGAGAGCCCACAGGGAAGAGAAAAACTCACAGGGGAGAGAGACAACAAACAGTGGGAGAGCACACAGGGAGAGAGACGGTGCACACAGGGAGAGAGACGGCGCACACAGGGGAGAGAGAGCACACAGGGGAGAGAGAGAGCACACCGGGTAGAGAGAGAGCACACATGGTAGAGAGAGAGAGCACACAGGGGAGAGGGAGTGCCCAGGTGGCAAGAAAGAGCTTACGGGGGTGAGAGAGCACACAGGGGAGAGAGAGCACACAGGTGGCATAGACTCTCCAGAGCACTGGAAGTAGACATTTCAGAGAAGAGAGTACATGAGGGGAGGAGACAACACACAGGGGGAGAGAACATGGGGGGAGAGAAAGAGCTCACAGGGGGAGGGAGAGAGTGGACAGTGGAGAGAGAAGACAAAGGAGAGAACACACAGAGAAGAGAAATGGCTGCTGCCCCCAGCACCACACACCCGTATCGTGATGTCACCACCATCCAGATACGATAGCATCGGACACCCATCTAGTAGTATAATAAAGTAATAAAAATATTAAGAGTATAGTGGAAAGCAGTTATCAAGAATCCCTCGCTCAGTACTTGTACTGTCCTGAATTACAGAAATATATTAATAATATAAATGCGCACTGTGTAATGCCTCAATTTCCCTGAGGTGGCATTCCAGGCAAAGGGAACACTTACTATAATGTTTCTTCTGAGATAATGTAAAAGATGAAAACTGGGAGTACACTTTGTAACCAGTTTGGCAGTATGCTTCAGATCATTGTCCATTTGGAAGACCCATTTCCGCCCAAGCTTTAACTTCCTGGCTGATGTCTTGTGATGTTGCTTCAGTATTGCCACATAATCATCTTTCCTCATGATGCCATCTATTTTGTGAAGTTCACCAGTCCCTTGTGCAGCAAAACATCTGTGGCACCCTGGTTTGGGCACCACAGGAACTCTTAGGACACAAATGGAACGTACACAGCAAGCAGACCTCACTTACTTTTACACCCCTTTCACCCCAGGCCTCTAGGGGGAGCTCCAGTCACTTTAGAACTGTGAACAGCTAGGAGAGCTGACCTGGTACTGGAGCCACACTAGGCCCATACCAGCACACCCGGAAAGTGGGAGACCCTCGCAACAGGGGTCATAGGAACAGGAGGCAAATACCTTACAGGGACAGAGGAGTTACTTCAACTTGCCCTAACAATCCGGTCACTGGGTCCGAGCTGCAGGAGCCATAGCGCCGGCTGCAGAGAAACCAGCACCCTAACAAGGGAGTTTAGCTCCCTGGACACCTGAAGCACCACCAAATGAGAGTCGGGGGGAGGACGGATGCGTCCAATAACCCTTTATAGTGCCCTCAGTGCAGCAAACTCGGGTGTATCAAGTCGCAACAGAACGCGCAATCCCGGTTTGGTAGGATTCCATATCCACCAGATCCAGTTTGAACTGTATATATCAGGAAGCCTATACCACTGCTTGCTGTGGAACCTCCAGGAGTGTCTACTTTATCACCCGATCGAGTGTACCTGTTGACACCAGTAAAAGGTACAGAAAAGACTTCAAGTGTCTGTGTATTCTTCCTGGATAAATACCTAAAACAACCGAGCTGCCGTATTCCATCCAGCACAGCTTCTGGCCCCGGGGACTACTGCTCATCCTGTGGGGAGCTTCCCATCTAGCTGCCGCACATCCCCCGGAGGCCCAAGCAGCGCCGGTGCCATCACCGGACACCCACAGGTGGCGTCACGACAATCAAGATTCATCCCAATCCTTTAATGCTTTTTTCTTTGACCACTGGGCCCCACAATCTCAGGCGCGGAACCGTGACAAGTGCTGCATCGCCTGAGACCTGAGAACCCGGCAACGGTGAGTCACATCCCCACGACATGATGCTGCCACCCTCGTGTTTCACAGTTGGGATGGTGTTCTCAGGCTTCCAAGCTTCTCCCATTTTCCTCCAAACATAACAAATTGTCATTATGGCCAAACAATTCAATTTAGTTTCATCAGACCACAGGATGTCTCCAAAAATGTAAGTCTTTGTTCCTGTGTGCATTTGTAAACAATAATCTGGATCATTTATGTTTCTTTTGGAGTAATGGCTTCTTCTTGGCAGAGTGGCCTTTCAGCCCATGTTGATACAGTACTAGTTTCACTGTGGATAATGACACAATCTTACCAGCTTCCGCCATCATCTTCACAAGGTCTTTTGCTTTTGTTCTTGGGTTGACATGCACATGTCGGACCAAAACACTTTCATCTCTGGGACACAGAACCCATCTCCTTCCTGAGTGGTATAATGGCTGGACATACCCATTTTGTTTGCATTTGTGTATAATTGTTTGTACAGATAAACTAGGCGCCTTCAGGCATCTGGAAATTGCATCCATGGATGAACCAGACTTGTGCAAATCCACAGTTCTCTTCTTGATATCTTGCCTAATTTCTTTAGACTTTCTCATGATGCTACACAAAGAAACCGTGTACATGTGTGTCTCTAATTAACTCAGATGTTGCCAATAAACCTATCAGACGCTTCTAAACACATGACATCATCATATGGGCTTTCCCAAATTGTTATTCAGGGCATAATAATCTTAGTGCATGTAAACTTGTGACTTTGTAGAAATTAATAAAAATGCCTTGAGACATTCTCTCTCTCTCATTATTCTAGAATTTGGCAAATATTAATAATTATGATAATCCTAATTGATCTAAAATGGTAAAGGTTTATTCTGATTTCATGTCAGATAGAAAAAATGCATATGTGTCTTATTATAAAGTGTATTTAAACGTCTATTTTCAACTACATCTTAGTGCATGCTTTGTTGGCTTTGTTGGTCCCCACAAATATTAATGCAGATCCAGTTTGCACTAACTTCATATCATTGTTGCAACACAATTTATTGCAGATTTTGCTGCCGAATATCCATGCGAGAGTCCACAGCAGATCAGTTCTTTTTACACGTGCTATTACGTCTTCTTGCCCCAAAATCAGGGAGCATTATGTTTGAAGTGTAAGTGAGCTTTTGTGCTGCCATCCCCACCTGGGAAGGGTCTGCTATGGTTACCTCTATGAAAAGAAAAATAGGGAGGGGGACAAGAGGCGCAATAGTGCGCTATCACTAGTGACACTTGTGTAAGGTGGTGGTGCTATGAAGCTGCTCACCTGGTCCAGTTGTGATCCCCACAACTGGTTTGAAGGCGTTTTGGAATCAGTGTTCCAGCTGCTGCAGGACCTCCACCGACCACAAGATAGTGGTTTGAATCCAAGACAATGATGGGAGTGCTGGTGTGTCACGGTCCGCGCTGCTGTGGTATGAATAAACTCACCAAAGAGTCAGCAGTTATTCCATCCTTTATTTCCTCCTCTCTCCTACGCGTTTCAGCGCCACACCCGGCGCCTTCCTCAGGGACATTCAATGAATGTCCCTGAGGAAGGCGCCGGGTGTGGCGCTGAAACGCGTAGGAGAGAGGAGGAAAAAAAGGATGGAATAACTGCTGACTCTTTGGTGAGTTTATTCATACCACAGCAGCGCGGACCGTGACACACCAGCACTCCCATCATTGTCATGGTTACCTCTATGTTATTGTGAACTGTTAATGTTGAATGTTACGTGTATGTGATATAGCAATCTAACCTTTGGGCTAGTTGGGATTAATGGTGGTGGGATGGTTTGCACACTCCTTAAGGGTGGAGCTAAAAGAACAAAAGAGGCCTTCAAAATGGTGGGAAGAGGGAGAATAGACGTGAAGGAGAATCATATGCTGTTGCCTGTGGGAAGTGTGGCGGGTAGAAGCCCAAGAATCTAATTTGGTTGGACCTTCTAGGTCACATTCTGGTCCTGGACAAGTAGTGGTTCAGGAAAAGTGGAACCAGGCTGCGTCAGCACCCCCGGGTTGAGTCCGTGGGAACGTCACGAGTGGCATCTGTTTTCTGCTTGTATAACTCAACGATTCCCCTGGCTCTGGTGAGCAGAGGAGTGTTGTCTCATCGGCCATTCTAATAGCACTTGTGCTAAATCCCTGTGGGTGGGATGGAGTGGACCTATAAGACTGTTTGATTCCGCAGATGAATAATGATGCCATTGAGGAGGATGAGAGACTTCAGCATCTCTGCTAATACCTAATTGTCAGGGAAGCCGTCAGCTGTTAAACTGACTATAATGGTAAAGGATGCAACCCCACTCATGTGGCAAGAAGGAGCCTGCATAATGCATGAAAACCCCCGTTTATCTAAAGTGAACTGTAAAGCTACATTGTTGAAAAGGAAGTTTGATGTGTCTGTGTTTCACTGTATGGCTGGAAACACACTATCCTACTTAAATGCGAGTCTCTCGGACGAGACTCGGATCAGTGACCCTGAATGGCCTCTCCCTCTCTGGATGGGAGTGTCAGCTGCTTGTGTTTTTGTGCAGCATCACACTCCCGTCTAGAGAGGGAGAGGCCACTCAGGATCACTGATCCGAGTCTCGTCCGAGAGACTCGCATGTAAGTAGGATAGTGTGTTTCCAGCCTAAGGACAAAAACTGTAACTGTGTGCACCGGAGAGGCGGCCGGGCCACTAACTGGCCATCCTGTGCAGAAACTGATTCTCCTCCTTGACCTCAGCTGCAACAACCCTGTGTCGCCCCTCCAACAGAAGAATAACCATAATGTGTACAATATGAGTATTGCAGTGGATTAAATAAAGACGTGGTTTCGGGGGCTATACATATATAAGCCAGGATGGTTATATTCCGCCTTTTCCTAATGCCTTATTAAAGGTGCAAAATTATAATATCACTTTGCTGACTCTGCTGTACGTCCCACCCATCACTGCAAGAAAAGAGCCTTAAACTCCAGAATAATGTAATCAGAGAACACATTAAACACCTACTCAGCAGAATAAAGAAGACTTAGCATGCAAGTCATGGCTGACATCTGGCAGAGGAATAAGTTGTGATATTAGTCATAAACAGGTTGTAACCGTGAAACCTTCTCCAGCTGGAAGACTCAATTTGCAGCACTTGATTTTCTTTGATGTAACATTCGCATAAAATAATGTTCAAAATCTACAAACAAAATTCTCTGAAAAACCTAAAGAACTAAAAAATTCCTAGAAAAGAAAATGATATTCCTGCTTCCGTCCATACTTGAATGAAAATTTGGGTTTAAAGTGTAAATGTAATTTCATTGAAAAGTTCTAGGTTATGATCGATAACACTTCAATCACCGAAAGCTTAACCCTAACCCTAATACTGTTATTAATGAATGTTAATATCCAGTTTCAGTGCTAGGGATGGGCGAGTCTACTCGTTAGGACTCGTTACTCTGCGAGTGTTAAGGGACTCGCAGGACTCGTTACTCTGCGAGTTTCCCAGCTATTACTCGCACAGTAACGAGTCCAATGCAAATCAATGGCAATCCTAGTTTTGTCAGATACTCTGACAAAACTAGGATTGCCATTGACTTGCATTGGACTCGTTACTGTGCAAGTAATCGCAGGGAAACTCGCACAGTAACGAGTCCGGCTGTCTGCTCTGTGCCGGGCTAGGGTCCTGCAGGCTGGCGCAGCTCCAGGGTCCTAGAGCCCGCCTGCTCTCCCTGTGTACAGACATGCATGTCTGTGCACAGAGATGATGTAGCAGAGCTGAGATTGTTCTCAGTCTGCTCATTCCCTGTGCATAGACATCTATATCTATGCACAGGGATGTAGCAGAGAGGACATCGCGTTTTGGACTACGTCGGACGGAAGAGGATTTTTTTAATTAAAGATGGAGTCCCTAATGGCTTTTTTTTTTTATTTCTAATAAAATTTTTTCTCTGTGTTGTGTTTTTTTAACCTTTTATTGGAGATTCTTAGTGGCCGGGTCAAACGTGGCCTAACATTAAGAATCTCGGGCTTAATACCAGCTTGTATAACAAAGCTGGTATTAACCCCTTTATTACCCAGCGTGCCACCGCCACCAGGGCCCCTGGAAGAGCGGGGTTCAGCGCCAGAGGATGGCGCTTCAATGAACGCGCCATCTTCTGGGGCAGCTGCAGGCTGCAATTTGCAGCGGTGGGGTGCCCAGAAAGCTTGGGCCTCCCTGCGCTGCGGATTCCAGCCCCCAGCTGCTTAGCTGTACCTGGCTAGACATAGAAATTGCGCGGAGCCCCACGCATTTTTTTTAATTATTTCATGAAATTCATGAAATAATAAAAAAAAGGGCTCCCCTATATTCTTGTGTCCGGCCAGGTACAAATAGGCACCTGGGGGTTGGGGGCAGCCCGTCGCTGCCTGCTGTATCCGGCTGGTTCCAGAAATACGGCGAAGCCCACGTCAATTTTTTTTCTGACAAATCCATAAAACAATGTAAATAAAAGGGACTGCATCTTTATTAACCCCTGGAACATGGGTGAGGGGTTAATAAAGATGCAGTCCCTTTTTTAGGATTGTTTTATTGATTTTTCAGAAAAAAATGACGTGGGCTTCGCCGTATTTCTGGAACCAGCCGGATCCAGCAGGCAGAGATGGGCTGCCCCCAACCCCCAGGTGCCTATTTGTACCTGGCCGGACACAAGAATATAGGGGAGCCCTTTTTTTTAATTATTTCATGAATGTCATGAAATAATAAAAAAAAAATGCGTGGGGCTCCGCGCAATTTCTATGTCTAGCCAGGTACAGCTAAGCAGCTGGGGCTGGAATCCGCAGCGCAGGGAGGCCCAAGCTTTCTGGGCACACCCCACTGCAAATTGCAGCCCGCAGCCACCCCAGAAGATGGCGCGTTCATTGAAGCGCCATCCTCTGGCGCAGAACTTCGCTCTTCCAGCGGCACTGGTGGCGGTGGCACGCTGGGTAATAAAGGGGTTAATACCAGCTTTGTTATACAAGCTGGTATTAAACCCGAGATTCTTAATTTCAGGCCAGGTTTGACCCGGCCACTAAGAATCTCCAATAAAGGGTTAAAAATAACACCACACAGAGAAAAATTATTTATTAAAAATAGAAACACAGACACCATTAGGGACTCCAACTTTATTACCACCACATATCCCTCCAAAGACCCAGGTCTTCTCTCTTCTTTCTTCTCTCTTCTGTCTTCTGTCTTCCTTCTTCTTCTTGTTGCAGCGCCGGTAAGCAGAGAGTTAACTGTGCTGTGACAGCGGGAGCCTATTAAACATGATTTAGCTATTGTAGCAGATAGAGCCTGAAGCTTCCGAGACACATCTGCGATTTGTAAATCGCACATTACTCGCTATTACTCGCTTCCCCATTCATTAACATTGGACTCGCTAGACTCGCAACAAGTAGCGAGACCCGGGCTCGGACTCGCTAGAGTCAAGCGATTCCAAGTAATTTAGGAGTCGCCCATCACTAGTCCTTGCCCTATAAGACCCGGCCATTTTCCCCATCACCACCATCTCCTCAGTGCTGCAGTTGTTTGTCAGTCAGTCACCGCTACTGCTGCTGTGGGCGCTATAAAGTGTGACTTTAGATAGATAGTGAGCGAATCTCAAATTAGATAGAAAGATAGGTTTCGGGAGTAGGGACTAGTTAGAATCTCAGCCCTTTTGACGGCTACTTCACACAAGTAGGGAGTTGGGATTAGTTGTAAATATCAGCCCTTTTCAGGTGTACTTCATAGAAGTAGGGACTAGTTATAATTTCAGCCGTTTTGAGGGCTAGGTTAGAGCAGTTCCTATTAGTTTTTGCCAGGCAGGTATGTGCCAGTGCTGTGCAAGTGTTTTTCACAGCATTTGGCCACATCTAGCTCAGGCAATCCTTTAGGGCAGGTAGTGTAGCACTGCTGTGAAGCAAGCTACACCACCTGTCTATCCAGTAGCCAATTTTTTACTGCAGCTAGCTCAGGCAATTTTTTTGGGCTAGTAGCAGTGTCTGGTAGTCAGCGGTGTAGCCCAGCTGTAAAGTAAGCTACATCACCTGTCTATCCAGTAGCCAAATTTTTACTGCAGCTAGTCCAGTCATTTGTTTTTGGCCTAGTAGCAGTGTCAGTTAGACAGTGGTGTGTAGCCCACTTGTGAACCAAGCTACACCACCTGTCTAGTTCAGACTAGTTTTTTAACTGCACCTAGCCCAGGTAATAGTTTGGGCCTAGTAGCAGTGTCAATTAGACGGTGGTGTGTACCTCACTTGTGAAACACACTACACCGCCTGTCTAGTTCAGGTAATTTTTAACTGCACCTAGCCCATGTAATAGTTTGGGCCTAGTAGCAGTGTCAGTTAGACAGTGGTGTGTAGCCCACTTGTGAACCAAGCTACACCGCCTGTCTAGTTCAGACTAATTTTTAACTGCACCTAGCCCAGGTAATAGTTTGGGCCTAGTAGCAGTGTCAATTAGACAGTGGTGTGTAGCCCACTTGAGAAACACACTACACCACCTGTCTAGTTCAGACTAATTTTTAACTGCACCCAGCCCAGGTAATAGTTTGGGCCTAGTAGCAGTGTCATTTAGACAGTGGTGTGTGGCCCACTTGTGAAACAAGCTACACTGCCAGTCAAATCTGCTTGATTTCCATACAAATTTTTTTTTCCAAGAACTGCAGAGTTGCCAGTTTGTTCATAAAAGTACTCGGAACTGGGCTAACAGTTCTGCTGTGGGTGGTCATGGGGGTCGAGACTTGGCTCCGTGGCCCTGGTGGTATCAATAAAAGTTCAGGGAATAGGGTTTTGGAGTATAGTTGTCATGACGCCACCCATAGTATTCGGCTATTAGTGGCCGACACTGCGGTGCGGGACCTCTGGGGAAGAGGGGCCGGCAGCTATGGTGGTTTTGCTCCCCACGGGTGGAGCAGTTCCCCAGGGCATCCGAAGTGATGTTCGGGGATGGAATGCAAGCAGGAGTGGTTCCGTCAGGGAAGGGAAGTTGGGCCGATTCTCTGGCAGGTCTTCTGCGGCCTGTGCATCTTTTCAGTCTTCTGCTCCGCAGGCGGGAAATGGACATTCTCACACATGGTTCTGAGTTCTAAACCCGGTTTACTTAACTTTTCACTTGGTGGTGTTGCAGGGTACTGTCCTTGCACAATCTCAGTCCGGATAGTCCTCAGCAACCAGGATAGCTCCTCAAAAACACCCCCTTTATGTTCCTTCCTTCTCGGGTTGCATTCTCTCTCAGCGCGGCCTGTTTGCCTTACTCCTGATAGCACCTTCGCACACAGTTCCCCAATCCATCAGCCACGGGTCCTGTCAGTTGACCGATACTAAGTCCACTGACCCTAGTATGGCTGCCTTCTCGGCGGATGTGTCAGGAGTCGGCCACAGCTCCTCTAGATCCCGTGGCCTCTGGTTCTGTGTTTGGAGCGTAGAGTCTCCTCACCACCTTCAGGGCTGGGTCCCTGGTTCTCAACCTGCCCTTCGGCTTCTCTTCAGATCTGGGCACAAGGGTGGATTGCTCAATGCCCATGCCCCTAGGTCTCCCTCTGCTACTCTGCAGTCTGCTGTTCCGGGACCCAGGATGAGCTCCTCGCTGCTCAAGTCCTCCAGATCCTCTTCCTTCCACTGCTTCCTCTCGACTCTCTTCTGCTCTTTTTTGACTGCCTCCAACTAACTTCCCACCCTCCACCTTTCTTCCCGCCATCCCACTGACTACCAGGGCCCTCCATCTCTCGGGTCCGACCGCCATCCCTGGGACCGGGTGTGCTGGGTGCTTTTGTGAGTGTCTGGACTTACCATCCCGTTTACTGAGAACAGGAATACCATACCTGTGGAATGAGCGCAGTACCCCTCTGTGGCGACCAGACCGCATGGGTGCCACATTTCCAGAAAATGTTCTAGCAAGAAAACATAGGTTTGGAGGTTCTGGAGATATTTCTTAGTGGGAGAAACCAATGGAGAAAAACAAAGTCCAAGATTAAAAAACACCATGAGTCCTGGAAAGGGAATTCCCAGATAAACAAGTCCGATACTTATTGGTGCAGTATTTTGAAAAGGAAATTCACAGAATGTCTGTAGAGATCCAAAGACCTAACAATTCCCTGTTTTGTTCTTTCCCTTACACAGGAACTTATTCCATCTTTTTCCTTTTGAACTACTAATAAAGTCATTGGGCAGCTATAACCACATTAGGTATGCACTAGTGATGAGCGAGCAGTCAAATATTCGGACTTGCTAAACTTGTGCCGAGTAGATCGTAATACTCAGGTATTGGGTGCGAGTAGCGAGTCCAAGGTTAGTCAATGGGAAATGCGAGTAATTGTCTGCTGGATCCACAAAAGTAGTCTGGGGGCTGAGGAAAAGGCTTAAATGGGTGCATGATTGCTGTAAGAGCGAGTTATGATAGAGGAGATCTTCTGACAGCTCAACGTGTAAGTGGTGCATTATGTGGTAATTATGAAGCTAGGACTACTAGTATAGTTCTTGCAGTGCCCAATGTGCTGGCATAGCCATAGTGTCTCCAAAATGTAGCCAAAGAAGCTATAATATGGTTGATGAAGGAAGCAGGCCTCAAGGGCCAAACAATTATGAATCTAGGACTACTGGCACAGTAGTTGCAGTGCCCAATGTCCAGGCATAGCCACAGTGTCTCCACAAATTAGCCCAAGGGGCTTTACCATGGTTGATGAAGGAAGCAGGCCTCAAGGGCCAAACAATTATGAAGCTAGCCTAGGACTACTAGCACAGTAGTTGCAGTGCCCAATGTACAGGCATAGCCATAGTGTCTCCACAAAGTAGCCCATGTATGGACAGAGAACGGGGGGTCATCCTATTCTCAACCTGTTCCTAGTTCATCACCCCATCAGGAGTCATAGGAAACATTTGACCCCAACCTTGGCCACTCCGAGGATCTGTTTGGTCCATATCCTTTTGTTGCCTCTGGCCTCTCACCGCACGATATTGAAGAGGAACATGAGGAAGTACCGCCTGTTCATGGCCAAATATTTGAAAACTCAAGCTGTGGTTGCATAGACGCAAGACACAACAATCTCATCCATTTGTTTGTCCCAGCCAAGCGTCCAGTTGTCTGTGCCCCAGATCTATGAAAGGAGGCATAAATACCAAGCCACGCACCCACAAGCACAAATACTGAATGCGCACATTGCCAAGTTGCTACCCGTGGAGGCTTGAGGGCACATAGTCTTTCCGTGATCTGTTGGCTGTGACTGCCCCAAAATGCTCGGTTTGCAGCTGGCACTAATTTTCTTGGTGTGCCGTCCCCGCGTTACACCAGCACGTCTTAAACAATCCAAACCGTGCTCTCACCAACGCCATAACTTGGAAAGTCCACCTTACAACAAACGTGTAGACAAGTAGTTGTGGACAAGAACAATACATCTCTGTCACGGCCACTGGCTCAACCTGGTGCAGGGTGGGACAAAGTCTCAAACTGGACCATCACATATCCTACCCATGCCACCAATAGCAGGCCAAACCTCAATCAGGGATTCCGCCTCATCATATACGTCCTGTCTCCCCTCTTCCTCCTCCTCCTCCTCATCATCCTATGCAAAATTACCCCCCAAATCACTCCTAAGTTGGGAGCTGTGCAACAGCGCATCGGCAAAGCAACAACAGGCTCTGCTGAAGCTCATCTGCTTAGGTGAAACACCACAAACTGCAGCAGAGCTGTGGCAAGGAATGAAACAATAGACCAATCAGTGAATCTCGACACTGCAACTCCAACCCGGTCTGGTTGTCTGCGATAATGGGCGTAACCTGGTGATGGCTTTAAAGCTCAGGAAGCTGGTACACATGCCATGCATGGCTCAGGTGCTGAACCTAGTAGTGCAGAAATGTATAAAATCATAACCTGACTTGCCATACCTACTTGAGAAGGTGCATCGTGTTTGCGCCCACTTCCGCCATTCCTCAACCGCTGTTGCCGGTTTTGCAGCACTTCAAAAGCAATTTAATTTGCCAAACCACCGACTCATTTGCAACCTGCCAAGACGGTGGAACTCAACATATTATATGTTGGCAAGGATAGGTGAGCAGCAGAGGGCACTTGCTCAATACCAGCTTAAGCTATGCCCATCAGACTGAGCCTCAGCCAAGACACATAACAACTGTCGAGTGGGTGTGGATTGCTGACATTTATTATTATTATTATTATTATTATTTGTTTATTTATTTATATAGCACTATTAGATTCCATGGCGCTTTACATATGAAGAGGGGAGAACAAGGACAAATACAGTATATATGGACATATATGGACAATCAAGTCTTACAGATACAGGAGGGAAGACATTTGTGAGGTGCTTGATAACTTTGCGTAGTACACCAAGCTTGTGAGTGGTGATAAGGCCATTATTAGCATAACCATCCCTATGCTATGTTTGCTGAAAGAATCGCTGCATAATCTAAAAATGGAATCTTTGTGTACCCAGCAGCTGGGTATGGAGCAATATTGAGTGATCCTTCCCAGCCCAGCCAATGTTAGCAGGTAAGATTGGGGGATGAAGATGTTGAGCAAGATGAGGAGGGAGAGGACTTCTTTTTAATTGGTACCGAGGGGACCCCTCATTCTACAGAGGGAACTCCCAACCCCAGTTTCATGCCTGTCCAGCATGGGTGGGCTGGAGAGAAGGAGGTGGAGGAGGAGAGTCAGTGTGAGGAGAGCACGGGTATTTAATAAAATTTGGTTTATACACTGGAGCTAGTCTGTGAGAGTATGAACTTCGAATTGTTGCTGCTAGAAGGCTACAGGAGGACTACCGTGCTATGACCCCCCTAAAAGGTTATACAAATAATTTGTTTGTAAGAGCCCAATGCAAACTATAACTCTCTTTCAATGGCTTATGATCATTATATCATTATAAGCCATTGAAAGAGAGTTATAGTTTGTGCTGGGCTCTTACAAACAAATTAAGAGCATGGGTATTGTTCATCCTTTGGGGTCACAGAACATTTGCTTTTTTTGCAGCTTGGCACACTTCATATCTGACTGTCTGTGCCAAGACTCTCACATGATCCACATTTTCAACAGCAACCTATACTGGTTGGCCACCTTTCTAGACTTACGGTACAAGGACAAATTTCCTTCGGCACTGTTGCAGTCATCAAGGGGTTTCACAATTGAATCATTCAAAAAGGCCATTGTCGTTTATTTCATGGCAACATCACCCTCAAACACCGCTGCTAGCAGAGGTACCAGCTCTGTGCAACAGTATGCATTGATGGGGAGAGACACGCCCAGCAGGTCCAAAAGCGGTGGTGGTAAAATGTCCACAAACTGGGCCATCTTCAATAAATCGGCTCATCAGCAAGGGCCAGCTGGACCGATAACAATGTCAAGGTGGGAGAAGTTGCACAAGATGGTCAACGACTATCTAAGCGACCATACCTGCGTCCTTCCTGACGCTTCTGTTCCGTTTAATTACTGGGTATCCAAGCTGCATAGTTGGCCAGACCTATCCTTATATGCCTTGGAGGTGCTGGCCTGCCCTACTGCTAGTGTGATGTCAGAACATGATGTGCAGTACCGTGCATGCAATTATGTGTGCACACAGCAATGCAACGGCAAAAAAATTGGCCTGCAGGGGTAAATATGACCCCAAAAATGGCTGGGAAAACTGTCAGTACTCCCTGACCTTATACTTTCAGCTCTGAGAAGAGCTGAAATATTGCTGACTGTAATATGTGGTGCTGTAACGCTCCTGCCTGTCTCCCTGCACTACAGTCACCTAGTACTACAATACTGGTAGCTCTCACAAGAACTTTTGGGTTATACAGAGGATTTCTTTACGATCTGCACAAGCACAACTCTCCCTAGCAACGGCTCACGCTCCCTACACTAACTGTGTTCTGCATGCAATGTGCAGAAAATGGCGACGGCAAGGCTTATAAAGAGCCTATGAGTCATAAGCTATGACTCATGTATGATGCTGGGCGACCAGCCAATCATAGTAATCCCACAACCAAGAAGACTGTGACATTACTGTGATTGGCTTATGCTGGGTGGTAGATCCAAATATTGTAAGGCGAGTAGTGAAATGCTTGCTATGTTTCACGTACCGCATTACTCACCGAGTACCGAATACTTGTGATTATACTCACTCATACCTAGTATGCACCCCTCTGAGCACACCATTATACTATTCCTACAATATGTAAAGGGTGGGCCATGCACCTAAATAAAATGGGAATGGTTAATGATATCAACTTCATATCTGCCAATGGTAACACAGTAGCCCCCACCAATCATCGCTGATGGGGCGCGGTATCCAGCACGCTGTGGCATGCCTCTGGGAAATCACTAGGTGACGCAGATTCCATCCCTATTGCCCGTTTACACGCCAATACCAGGGCATTTCACCATCTGGGTTGCCTCTGATTTTAGAGCAATGCTCTGAAACCACAACCCGGAGCAACTGCGAAAATCCCGATCACTTTCCAAAATTACACGCCGCAACTTCATAGCAATTTCAAGGCAACTGTAACAAAAATCCCAATTGCCAGCCAGTTGCTACACCGCAGTGGCGGCGTATAAAGGTACCTTTAGGTTGACGACTCAATTGCGGCGTGTACATGTGGCATCGGCGATCGGTATCAACCGTCAAAAACCTGCACGCGCACATTCGGTTGCCTCCGATCGCCGGTGATAGTTGCGGCATGTAAAGGTACCTTTAGACAAGTTGGTGGTTCTTTTGAAGGAAATATGTATTTGTCGGGTAATGTATGACAATAGCAGTAAATTATAATTTCTTCGAGGTTGCATCTCTACACAAAGGAGCATTACATTTACTTATCTTGGTTACAGTAACTGAAAACAGAGGGGTCTTCATGAGAAGTAAGAGGGGGAAATTTGTCACACTTTTGCAGGCTTTAAAACGACTGAACCAAAGTGTGCCTAGTGGCAGTCTCACATCCTGTATTTACTATAGGAAAGGGGGGTGCTTGGAAAAACAGGGCATTTAAAATGGTGTGTACTCATTACTAAATTAGCTAGGGTCCAGTCACAGACCTGAGATTAGATTATTAAAATTAGAGGCTGTCCTAGCAACATGAGCCAAAGGAAATACCTATAAAAATTCTGCCTGGTCCAAAGAAAGGCGTTCACAGGTGAGGGGTCAGCGAAAAGCTAATGTGATCTATATTTAATTTCTTTCAATAGAAGAAGCGGCACTCACGGATCTGGTTCCAGGCTATTTATTTATCCAAGTTACAGGATACATCCATCAGGGAGGGTGTGCAGGGAGGGGAAGCATGAGCAACGGAATCCGTTTCGAGGACAATTCCTCTTCTACGGGCTCTCGAGAGCCATCATCCACGGGAACTAACAGCTGCATCAACACAGGTCAGTGCCCTTTTCTACTCCTACATATATTTAATTTCTATTTCCCCCAAGGATACAGAAAAATGACTCTAGACTGGAAGTTAGGTATTAATGTATATCTCCCATTTTATTTTATAACTGGTTTGCATATGTGTGTCCTTCTTATTTTTATCTTTTATATCTTTTTATTGTTAGCACTAGTTTTTATATTAAAGCTTAAAACTTTTATAAGTTTGATCCTTGTTTGCTCTAAAGAATCTATAGCCTTACAGAGGGTGTGTGACCCTGCTGATTGCCAGACAGTAGTATATTTTGGGAACTCATCACACGTGAGTTTGATGAGTAGTGGCAGCGTGTTGTGTAACTGGGGTGTGTGAATTGTGTCGGAGTGTGATCTAGGGTCACTTTACAACCTATAACAGAGGTTGAGTGTTGGATTGAGTAAGAGGAGATAAATTAACCCTTCTGGGTGCACCCCAAGTGAGTATGTGACAGTTATCACCAGTCACTTGAAGTCACTTGGACATTTCTCAGTCTGTTTCTAGATTAAGTAACACGAGAGGTGTTCAGTACAGTGCTAGGAGACCCCCAAGTGTTACTTATGTCTTTTCTGGACAATTATAGGCTTGTGGTGAAACGATTCTCTGCAAATCTAAATTTTCGATTTTAAACATGATGAATTTGGAGAATTTGAATTTCAGAAGATTTACACATCTCTAGCATTAAACCTATGTAATCCAGAGCATGTAAGAATATTGAGACGTGTTTGTGGTCATGCTCATAAAATAGAAATGACAATACGCAGTTAATTACTGAGAAGGTATCAGTACAGGACAGTGGCGGACCTATGGCCCCGGGGCCCCCTGGTTCAGCCGTACTGAGAAGCGGGGGGGCGGGGGTGCAGTCGGCCGTCGGCGAGGACCAGGGAGGAGGGGGTGCTGGCGGCGAGGACCGAGGGAGAGGGCATGCTGGCGGCCGTCGGCTCTCCTACCTGCCCTGTGATGCTGAGCAGGCGTATGCATTACTGGATTACTGGGGGCCGGGAACCTGGGCAGAGGAGAGGAGGGGTGGGATCAGGCATGGGAATCAGGATGCTTCCCTTGCCTGACCCTCCTCTGACATCGGGTTACAGGGGTCGGCTGGGGGCCCCCTGCAGGCTTTAGGGGCCCCCTAGCCGGTCGGGGCCCTGGTGCAGCTGCACCAGCTGCACCACTGTAGGTCCGCCCCTGGTACAGGAGCTTCAGGGAATTGTAAGGTGATTACAAATTATGTGTTACCAGTGTTTTGTTTTTATCTTAACCCCTTCCCGCCCGGGCGCGCAGCGTATGCGCCATGGAAACATCACCGTTCCCGCCCGATGGCGCATACGCTGCGTCATCGCGGTTTCCCCCTTGCTGCGGCTCTATTAACCGGGTTCACGAAAGGGTTAATAGAGCCGCAGATAGGGGACAACCTCTAGATGACCCCACGGGAGGGGATTTCCCCCCCCCCGTGGCTAGGAGCCCTCCGATTGGCTAGTTAATTAACAACTAGCCAAAAGTGATGATTGAAACATTACACCAATAGAAATTGGTGTAATGTTTTCAATCTGGCCATATCCTGATGCTCAAAGCATCAGGCATTGGCTGGGGCACTGTGAGGTGTGTGTGCCCCCCCCCCCCCAATCTGATTGGGGGCTAGCATCCATGTGATGCAAGCCCTCCAATCAGATGTGCAGGGGGATGTTCACAATATGGCCACCGAGCTCATCAGCTCCACTCTGTCGGTGGACGCTGATGAGCGTGCACCCCTGCAGCCCTCCGCTGCCACCGACCGTGCCCACGTGGTGTGAGCCCCCCCACCGCCGCCGCCGCCGCCGATCGCCGCCGATCGCCGCCGCCGCCGCCGCTGCTGCCACCGCCGCTGCTGCTGCTGATCGTAAGTACCCCGCTGCTGTGATCCGCTCCCTCTCCTCCTCCCCTGGTGTCCTCTCCCCCTCCCCCTTCCCCATTGTCCTCTCTCCCCCCCCCTCCCCTTTTGTCTTCCCCCCCCCCCTTCCCTGAGTTTGCTCTCTCCCCCTCTCCCTGGGTTTGCTCTCTCTCCCCCCTCCCCTGAGTTTGCTCTCTCCCCCCTCCCCAGAGCTCGTTCTCACCGGTCCGGTCTGCTCGGTGTTGACCCCCTGACCGACCGCTGCCTGGCCCGAGTGACCCCCTGACCGACCGCTGCCTGGCCCGAGTGACCCCCTGACCGACCGCTGCCTGGCCCGAGTGACCCCCTGACCGACCGCTGCCTGGCCCGAGTGACCCCCTGACCGACCGCTGCCTGGCCCGAGTGATCCCCTGACCGACAACTGCCTGGCCCGAGTGACCCCCTGACCGACCGCTGCCTGGCCCGAGTGACCCCCTGACCGACCGCTGCCTGGCCCGAGTGACCCCCTGACCGACCGCTGCCTGGCCCGAGTGATCCCCTGACCGACCGCTGCCTGGCCCGAGTGATCCCCTGACCGACCGCTGCCTGGCCCGAGTGATCCCCTGACCGACCGCTGCCTGGCCCGAGTGACCCCCTGACCGACCGCTGCCTGGCCCGAGTGACCCCCTGACCGACCGCTGCCTGGCCCGAGTGACCCCCTGACCGACCGCTGCCTGGCCCGAGTGATCCCCTGACCGACCGCTGCCTGGCCTGAGTGATCCCCTGACCGACCGCTGCCTGGCCCGAGTGATCCCCTGACCGACCGCTGCCTGGCCCGAGTGATCCCCTGACCGACCGCTGCCTGGCCCGAGTGACCCCCTGACCGACCGCTGCCTGGCCCGAGTGACCCCCTGACGACCGCTGCCTGGCCCGAGTGACCCCCTGACCGACCGCTGCCTGGCCCGAGTGACCCCCTGACTGTCGTCGTCCGCCGCCTGGCCCGAGTGACCCCCTGACTGTCGTCGTCCGCCGCCCCTGACTGACTGTCGTCGTCCGCCGCCCCTGACTGACCGTCGTCGTCCGCCGCCCCTGACTGTCGTCGTCCGCCGCCCCTGACTGTCGTCGTCGTCCGGCGCCCCTGACTGTCGTCGTCGTCCGGCGCCCCTGACTGTCGTCGTCGTCCGCCGCCCCTGACTGACCGTCGTCGTCCGCCGCCCCTGACTGACCGTCGTCGTCCGCCGCCCCTGACTGACCGTCGTCGTCCGCCGCCCCTGACTGACCGTCGTCGTCCGCCGCCCCTGACTGACCGTCGTCGTCCGCCGCCCCTGACTGTCGTCGTCCGCCGCCCCTGACTGACCGTCGTCGTCCGCCGCCCCTGACTGACCGTCGTCGTCCGCCGCCCCTGACCGACCGTCGTCCCGAAAGTTACACCAGTTAACGTTCACATACACGCACACTAAACACACGTACACGCACACTAATAAAAAGTTTACTTTTTTTTTTTTTACACACGCACACAGCACATACAACATGTCACGCCCGTCCCGCCCGTCCCGCTCATCAACGTCACAAAGGGTGTACTCGGCTGAGGAGGCATATGCTATACTTGCCTCCGATGCTGACAGTGAGGAAGTGGACCCCACGTTCCACTATTCCTCACATTCTTCCTCCGACAGTGAAATCTGCAGCAGTGACACCGACTCGCCACCACCACGAAGACGGCGGAGGACAAGAGATCGTCCGGAGCCAGAGGAAGAGGAGTCGGAGTCCGAGGAAGAGGAGTCTGAGCCTGGAGAAGAGGAGTCGGAGGAAGACCCACAGCCGTCAGTGAGTAACCCTCCACCTGGTGCTAGGCATGCCCAACCTAGCACCAGGGCCCCTGTGTGGATCCCCGTCCCTGATCGGTACACTCCACAGATTCCTGATTTTATTCCCCAATCAGGAATCCTGTTTGAGGCCACAAACTTCAGGGAAATTGACTTTTTCAAAGTCTTTTTCTCTGAGGACTTTGTGAGGCTCATGGTGGAGCAGACGAACCTGTATGCCCAACAGTTTCTGGTCCAAAACCCAGATTCCATCTTTTCTTCTTGGACTCCTGTGGACTCTGGAGAAATTATGAAATACTGGGGTTTGATACTTCATATGGGGATTGTGATGAGACCAGAAATGCGCCAATGCTGGAGTACAGATAAGTTTTTTCTAACTCCAGTGTACGGCGAGGTGATGGCCCGAAACAGATTCGACGCCATCCATAAATTTCTCCACTTCAGGGACAACACTGACAGCCTTCCCCGTAATGACCCGAATTTTGACAGATTGTTCAAAATTTGACCGGTCATCGACCACTTCAGCAGCAAGTTTGCTGAAGTGTACGTTCCCAAACGGGAAATTTGTGTGGACGAATCCCTCGTCCTTTACAAAGGTAGGCTTAGTTTCCGCCAATACATTCCCAGCAAGAGGGCCAGGTATGGGATAAAGCTCTACAAGCTTTGTGAGAGTACCTCAGGGTACACTCACAACTTTAGAGTGTATGAGGGGAAGGATTCGAGGATCGAGCCCCCAGAGTGTCCCCCTGCTCTGGGGGTATGCGGGAAAATAGTGTGGGATTTGATCCACCCACTACTTGATAAAGGTTATCATCTATACGTTGATAACTTTTATACAAGTGTCCCGCTCTTCAGATCCCTCTCTGCCAGAACTACCGCCGCTTGCGGTACTGTGCGCAGAAACAAGAGGGATCTCCCTATGCCGCTAATTGAGCAGCCTCTCCCAAGAGGTGAGAGCCGAGCTCAATGTAGCGGCAACATGGTACTGGTCAAGTTCAAAGACCGAAGGGATGTCTTTATCTTGACCACGATCCATGGTCCCGGCACCAGGGCCACCACCACCAGAGGTACCCCAGGACAGGTCCACAAACCGGAATGTGTCCTGGGGTACAATAAGAACATGGGAGGAGTTGATCGTTCTGATCAAGTCCTCAAGCCCTACAGGGCCACGCTGAAAACGAGGAAGTGGTACAAAAAACTGGCCGTGTACATTGTCCAAATGGCAATGTATAATGCATACTTGCTGTCACGATGTGCAGGTCACACCACTAACACCTTTCTTGAGTTCCAGGTGAAGGTGATCAAGGCCCTGTTGAATGGAGGAGAACGAAGACCAAGAGAAGAAGGAGGACGAGAACGAAGACCAAGAGAAGAAAGAGGAAGACGAAGAGAAGAAGATGAAGGGGGCCCCAGCACTCCTGGAACTCGATATTCCCGCGTGGTACCAGGGCAACATTTTGCAGAGAAGGGGCCAAGAAAAAGGTGCCGGGTCTGCCATCAAAGGGGGAACAGAACGACCGTCCAAACCCAATGTAAAACGTGCCCTGACAAACCAGGTTTGTGTATCTTTGGATGTTTCGAAATCTATCACACGACCCCAGACTGACATGCACCCACAACATCATACACAAACACACACACACCCTGATGTACACTACAACACACCAACCTGACACACACCCTGATGTACACTACAACACACCAACCTGACACACACCCTGATGTACACTACAACACACCAACCTGACATGCACTACGATAAGTGCCCCCTTAGTCTTTACCATGGCTTTGGGGGTCTTATTCCGGTGCTAGAACAAATCCCTTCCTGCAGAAAGGCCAGGCCTCGCCTCACGGTGACCTGTCCTTCTGAAAGGCTGGGTACAGTGTGTAATTATATGTGTAATTATATTATATGTGTGATTATATATGATTATATGTGTATGGGGTCACTTGTGGGGGAACTCCAATGTGTAGGCACACAGGGGCTCTCCATACGCAACCTGGTGTTTGCTAACAATTGGAATTGTTAGCGGACACCATGTCGCGTTTGGAGAGCCCCTGTGTGCCTTAACATTGGAGCTCCCCCACAAGTGACCCCATTTTGGAAACTAGACACCCCAGGGAACTTATCCTGATGGGTAGTGGGCATATTGAACCCCCAGGTGCTTCACAAATAAATGGGAAAAAAAAAAAAAAGTGGAAAAAAAGTACTTTTTCGTTTTACGGATTAATTTGTGAAGCACCTGGGGGTTCAATATGCTCACAACCCATCAGGATAAGTTCCCTGGGGTGTCTAGTTTCCAAAATGGGGTCACTTGTGGGGGAGCTCCAATGTGTAGGCACACAGGGGCTCTCCAAACGTGACATGTGTCCGCTAACAAGTTGACCTGATTTTCCATTCAAATTGTTAGCGGACACCATGTTGCGTTTGGAGAGCCCCTGTGTGCCTACACATTGGAGTTCCCCCACAAGTGACCCCATTTTGGAAACTAGACACCCCAGGGAACTTATCTAGATGGGTAGTGGGCATATTGAACCCCCAGGTGCTTCACAAATTGATCTGTAAAAATTAAAAAGTACTTTTTTTTTCACAAAAATTTTGTTTTAGCCTAATTTTTTAAATTTTCAAATGGCCAACAGCATAAAGTTCATCCTAAAATTTGTTGGGCAATTTCTCCTGAGTACATCGATACCTCATATGTGGTCATAAACAACTGTTTGGGCGCACGACAGGGCTCAGAAGGGAAGGAGCGCAATTTCCCTTTTTGAATGGAAAATTAGTTCCAAAAGTCAAATTGCGCTCCTTCCCTTCTGAGCCCTGCCGTGCGCCCAAACAGTTGTTTATGACCACATATGAGGTATCGATATACTCAGGAGAAATTGCCCAACAAACTTTAGGATCCATTTTATGCTGTTGCCCATGTAAAAATGAAAGATTTGAGGCTAAAAGAACATTTTTGTTGGAAAAATTTAAATATCCATTTTTTGTTTCCACTTTGCTTTAGTTCCTGTGAAGCACCTGAAGGGTTAATATTCTTCTTGAATGTAGTTTTGAGTAGCATGAGGGGTGCAGTTTTTAGAATGGTGTCACTTTTGGGTGTTTTCTGTTGTGTACACCCCTCAAACGGACTTCAAATGTGATGTGGTCACTAAAAAAAATGGTTTTGTAAATTTTGGTGGAAAAATGAAAAATTGCTGATGAATTTTGAACCCTTATAACGTCCTACCCCACAAAAATTTTTTTTCCAAAATTGTGCTGATATAAAGTAGACATGTGGGAAATATTATTTATCAACAATTTTGTGTCACATAACTCTCTGGTTTAGCAGAAAAAAAATTCAAAATTTGAAAATTTCGAAATTTTCAAAATTTTTGCCATATTTTTGATTTTTTCACAAATAAACGCAAAAATTATTGACCTAAATTTAATACTAACATGAAGCCCAATATGTCACGAAAAAACAATCTCAGAATCGATAGGATCGGTTGAAGCGTTCCAGAGTTATAACCTCATAAAGGGACACTGGTCAGAATTGCAAAAAATGGCTCGGGCATTAAGGCTAAAATAAGCAAAAATGGGCTCGGGGGTGAAGGGGTTAATTGAAGGGAACTGGTCAGCAGGTTTTGGCTATGCAATCTGAGGATAGCATGCTGTAGGGGTTAAAACACAGAATTAAATGGTGTGGCACATCCCTCCTTATGTGCTGTTGTTTACTTAAACGTAGTGTTTTATCACTAGGACATTATCATTGCCATTACTAGCTGGCTCATGCCATATAATCTGACTCCACCACGCTCTGTGATTAGCAGCTCACTTTCTATAGAAAAGTACATACAGATGCTGATGGGGATGGTGCGTTTTTTTCAGCTCTGCTGCTTTGTTGAATCTAATAACTTTGTTTGTGTCAGAACGGCTGCACCCAGTAAATTAAGTGATACATCATTGGATTCAGGGTCTCTTTGCCTACATCAGATGAGGTAGCAAAAACCTGATGACAGATTACTTTTAAATATATTCACTTTGAGTCTGCATGGCTGTTGTTATCAGTAGCTATGGAGCATTTGTATTCATGTCTTTGCACCGACGATTTATGTGATGTTTCTCACCGTTCTCTTGGCAGTCCTTCATTTATTAACTTTCCAGGAGTCCTTTTATTCAAAAGTGAATTTCTAGAATCCTTCAATCAATTACTAGAAATATTTAAAGGTTAAAAGTGAACAGTAAACTAAAAAAGAGCAACATCAAGTGAAGTCTATCAGGAGCCTGGATTGACCCGTCAATGGAGGAAGTAACAAAATACAATAAGTTCAGCACAATAGATGTACTGAAAAGGGAATTGAAAGAAAATAGAGAGTGCCATAACAAATATATCCAAGCATGCTAATCTTTTTTATGGGGCACTTTGAGTCTACATCGCTCTTATACCAGCAGCCATACTGTAATAATGAACTAAAAATGCAGAGAAGCCAGCGCTGCCTATGCTCGGCATGCAGTACAAAAAGTGCAAATGCTCATATTAATTTCCAACTGTACTTTGAAAAAATAGATATTTAGCAAACAATTGTATAAATTCTTTGAACCACCCAGCCACGTCACGGCAATCTCAAATAGGGGGTCCTACTCTACGTTTTCTATATACAATGTGCCTTACAGCCTCCTAAATACATTAAGCTCTTCCCGACCTATGACATAGGAGGACATCATGGGCCGGTAAGGGGTGTTTGATGTGAGCTCCGGTGCGGCGCTCACATCAAAAAGCCGGCATCTCAGCTGATGTGATCAGCTAAGATGTCGGGCTAACAGCTCCGATCGGATCCGGGATCCGATCGGCGCTGTTAACCCCTTGGATTCTGCTGTCAATCACTGACAGCGGGATCCAAGGCGGCCGCTGCAGGGAACGCACTGTTCCCCGGCTGCTCCGGAGCTCCCGCAATAGTATCGCAAGATCTCCGGTGCTCACGTGACAGCCCGGGGTCCTGGCTAGACCCCGGATGCTGTCAGAGCCCAGTTCCATGTTGTGATTGGCAGGCGCTGCCAACCACAACAGGTCCGCGATTCTGGGAGATACAGATGAGCTGCAGCTCATCTGTATCTCCCAGAAGCGATCGGAGTGTGCAGCAAGGCACCTCTTAAAGAGGCAGTGTAAAAATAAGAATGAATGAAAAAATAAAGTTTTTGAAAACCTGTAAAAAAAAAATATAAAAGTTCAAATCACCCCCCTTTATCTCCATTCACAATAACAGTATTAAAAACAAACAAACACGTTTGGTATCGCCGCGTTCAGAATCGCCCGATCTATCATCGTATTAAATCCATTAATGACAGACGTAAACTTCAAAACGGAAAAAAATGGTCCAAACGACAAAATTCAGTTTTTTTTGGTCGCCGCAACATTGCTATAAAATGCAATAACGGGCGATCAAAACTGCAGATCCCCCAAAAATGGTATCATTAGAAACGTCAGCTCAAAACGCAAAAAATAAGCCGTCACACAGCCCCAGATCCCGAAACATGAGAACGCTATGGGTCGCAGAACATGGCGCAAAATGTCCGTTTTTGTGTAGGTGTACATGTTGGGTGTACATGTTGGGTGTCTACGAACTCGTACTGACCTGAGGCATCACCACGTCAAGTCGGTTTTACCATATAATGAACTTGGCGACTAAAATACCCAAAAAACAAATGTGTCATTGCACTTTTTTTTGCAATTTTACTGAATTTAGAAGTTTTTTGCAAGTTCCCTGTACACTATATGGTAAAATAAATTATTGCATATGAAAGTACAACTCGTCCCACAAAAAACAAGCATTCATTGTCTATGTTGACGGAAAAATAAAAAAGTTATGGCTCTTGGAAGCAGGGGAGCAAAAAACAAAAATGAAAAACGAAAATTTCCCAGGTCATGAAGGGGTTAAATCATGACCACATTAAATGCAACATGTACCTGAACATTTCTGAACTGCTCCCATGGTCCCAGAAGGGCAAGTGAAGATAAAGGCTGACCAGGCCTGGCAGGGGGGCTCAAAGAATCGATCAATTGTGTGCTAAATATCTCAATTTTAAAGTACAGTTGGAAATTAATATGAGCATTTGCACTTTTTGTACTGCGTGCCGACCATAGGCAGCGCTTACTTTTTGGCTTTTTTGCTTGTAATAACTTACTGTATTATCGTTGTTATATTGATGACTTCTTGACATAGGACAAAAAAATTATTGCAAAAACTTATTTCAAGAAAACTGATACAAACATTTTTCAGACGACCACAGTGCACAGTTGGCTAAGTGGAAACAAAACATTCTCTTTAGCCGGTTATGTCGTATCGGACGGAACAACACTAATACAAGAGACTATGAAACAATCACAAAATCTAATAAACAGGTTTGGAGATAAAAAATACCCTAAACAATTAGTATTGGGGGCATACAGACCAATTTGAAAAAGACTCAGGATGAATGCCTCGGTGGGAAAAAAAAACCTTAGAAAAACAAGAAAATCATTTATAAGATTTTGAAAGACGAGCTGCCATTTCTGAAAACTTATAACTTCCTCAACAAGTAGAGCTAGCAGCCTCCTGCTAGGTGCAATGGGTGTTTGACATGGCTACTTTTAGTCAGAACTTGCTCAACAACCAATGATTTTTGTTCCGAGCATCTGGGGGCTGACACTGTGCACACTGTGCATCAGCCCACCGCTGTGCGCCCCCCACTTTCTGCCCGCTGTCACCCCTGTCTGCCCCCCGTCACTGCTGTCCGCACCCACTGTCCACCCGCTGTAACCGCCGTGTTCCCCCCTTACTGTCCTCTGTCATTGCTATATGCCCCTCCTGTTGTCCCCTCTGTCACCGCTATCCGCAGCTCTGAGTTTGTGCACACACACTCAAACGCTCTCATTAATCCACTGATGAGCCGCTACGCCAATCCGCCGCTGCATTCTGGGCCGCACGGCACGGCACTGAGTTCTCTCAGCTCCCGTACATTTATGGGAATCCGGCGGCCAATTAGATGCTGGCTGCTGCAGGCATCTGATTGGCTGGTGGCTGCTGGTGTCTGATTGGCCACCATTTTCCAGAATACAGCGGCAGATCAGTGCAGTGGCTCAGCAATGGATTGGTTAGATTGTGTGAGCGTGAGTGTATGTGTGTATTAGGGAATGATGGGGGCTGCAAGAGATAAATGGGGGCTCTATGGGGATGATACGGGTTGCATGGGGCTATTGGGGACTGCATGGGAATGATGGGGATATTGGGGCCTGCAAGGGGATTATGGAGATATTGGGGGCTATAAGGGATGATGGGGGCTGCATGGGTATAACGGGGGCTTCATGGGGATGATGGGGATGTTGGGGGCTTCATGAAGATATGGGGGCTGCAAGGGAATGATTATGTTTTACTGTACAGTAGTTTGTATCACTGTAATAATTGTACAGTTTTTTATGTACATATATATGAATAGAGTTGATATTTTTGTGTTGTGGAACGAATTGTCTGTATTTCAATTATTTCTTAGGGGCCTGCAGCTCGTCAGTCTGCGGATAGAGTTAAACTACTATCCACCTCGGCCTCCTGCTTTGCCGGTGTCTCCCTCAACGCGACCAGCTGGCTCCAACTAGTCCTGGCCAGTTGCCTGTTATCCTGGGCCCCCACTTAAAGATGGGACTCCCTCCTGTTGGCTGTGCTGTCAGGCCTGTCCTTCCTGACTGCCTTCCCAGCACTGACTAACGAAAAACTGTCACTCTCTCACTGCATCTACCCTAGGCTCCACCCCCTTTTGGGACCTACTTAATTACCGGTCCCCCCTACTCTAGTGGCCTAATCCTAGGTGTGCGTAAGAACAGACTCTATAGGATAAACCCTTAACCAGCAACTTACAGATATATCACATTTGGTTGTCATACTGCAATACCTCCCTGTGGCGCCCAGCCGCCGGGGCGCCACATGAGCATCTATATTACAGCCATCAAAATATATTTGCAAAAACAGAAAAATGCCATGTTTTTACAAAGTATGGATTCTAACATTTTAAAATAAAAATAATTTGTCTGAACTAATGATAACGACCTATTTCTATAAATCCGGCTGTCGGCGGCATGTCCTCAAAAACAAAGGTTATCCAGAGGCTTCTGTGTAGGATGAAATACCGGCCGCTCTGGTAAACTCCGGGGATACGGACGTCATACATGTAATTGTGAAAATAATTGGATTCTGCCCGGCTGAAGACAGAAAAAAAACAGAGAAAAAATGTTTGAAGTGAGAGACAAATAGTTACCGAAAGATACAATTATCCGGTAAACTGCAATGTGATGTGAACATTTATATACACTGGGCCTCATTTATCAAAACTGTCTAAAGGAAAATCCTGTTTTTGTTACCCGCAGAAACCAAGCACATTGCAGGTTCCATTTTGCATGAGAAATTTTAAAGATGAAAGGTGAGTTCTGATTGGTTGTTATGGGTTACAATTATGGCTTTTATTTTAAACTAAATGGGTTCCCGATGCTATCGCATCAGGAGGTCGGTGTCCGTCTCTCTCCCCCCTGTGTGCTCTCCTCCTTGTCCATTCTCTCTCTTCCCCTGTGCTGTCTCCTCTCCTCATGTGCTTTTTCCTTTGAGCTTCTGGCCCTGCAGTGTGCTCTCTCTACCCCTCCCGAGAACTTGCTGTTACCCCCGTGTGTTACGGTATCTCTCTGCCTCTGACACGTCCACTCCAGGGCCGGGGAAGACTTGGGAACTGGGCAGCATTTGTTCTTCTTCACTTCTCGGTTCTTTTCATGGGGACAGACGGGGGCTGAGACCAGGTCCTGTGACCCTGGCGGTGTCATTTTAATAAATGGGGTAGATGATGGGGGATGACTAGGGAAAGGGGTATTCGTGACGCTACCTGCGCTATGAGGCCAGGGTGGCCGCCGGTGCTTCAGAACCTCTGGGGATGATGACCGGAAGCTTGGATGGTTCTGCTCCCTGCAGGTGGAGCGCAGTCTCCAGGGCAGTAGGAAGGAGGAGTCAGTTTGTACCTGGGCAGATGTTCACTAGGTCATCAGTACTCGATGTCTCATGCTGCCTCCATGGCTGGTGGTCGCCACTAAAGAAAGTCTCACACACCACAGCTGTAGTTACGTAGTGAATCCGCAGCACAGAGCTCAAGTACCGACAGTCACGGGTGCTCTTGTAACCCTCCCAGGCACTACTGCCTAGTTCGGCCGCCTTCCCCAAGTTGTGTTGGGTGTTCAGCCACAGCTCCCGTTAGAAGTCTGAGGCTTCCAGTTCAACGGTTCAGGCATGAAGCTTCTGCGCCATGTTCAGGGCCGGGTCCCTGTGTATTCCACCAGCCCCTCTGTCTCGCAAGATACGGGGATTTACATATCGTCCCATACCCCAAGGGCTCCCTTCTTCCTCCACACCTCTTGGTCTTTTCCTCCCGGGGTAAGCGTGGTCATGCTCCAGCCCATGGGAGTTGGCACCACACAGACTCTAGACTCCCGACTTCCACTCCACTCCTTTTCCGATGGTGTCTCTACTTCTGACTCCACTGCCCCGTCCCCCTTCCTGAACCTGGGTCCACCCACTGTCCCTGGGCCCTACAGGTTGTGTGTGGTTTTGGCTCAACTGCACCATCCCAGTACCTGGAGAGCAGAGGCACAATGTTCCCTACTCGCAGGAGTGCAATACCTCTGGTGGCGGCCTACCCGGTGGGGCACCACACCCCACCATGCACTACTACCTCTAAGCGGTTAAGCCACCACTATCTCTGGACACCTGGGTGTCTAAAGATGACGGCATTAAAAACTGTGCATGTGCCAGGGCATGCATGCACACTTCCTCAGCCTGCCACCATCTTGGTCCAGGTATGCACATGCTCTGTTATGAGTGGATGTGTGCGGTGCTGAGCTGTGGCAGTGGCAGGTGGGGAGAAACAGCGGCGATGTGTGACATCAGTTTAGGGTGTTGGCATTTTCAGTTGTTGACTGTATTGTGCAAGAGGCCATTAATGCCAGTGGGTGCCATATTTGCACACCCATCACTTGGATGCTGCCGTCGGCACATGATATGGGGACATCCGGATGGAGGTGGATAACAGGCTCCATAAGAAGATTATGTGAGTAGATAGAATAATTTGTGAAACCTTTTTCTGCCTTTAACATAATTCTGAGCACTAACGATGAGCGAATGTGATAAAATTTGAATTCGGACATGAAATTTGCATTTGAGTTATTTGATGTAAAACAAATGGGCCCTGACTGCCATTATAGGGAACCTGTGACATGTAAAGGCTATGAACTTGCAGGTATGGGGTTAATCTGCAGGTTAATAGCATTCTGAACCTGCCCAGTGCCTGGACATTGAACCTCGCTGCTGGGAGGATATGATCATTAATCCTCCTGGCAATATTTGGGTTTCAGCCACGGGGGCGGCGCCGGCGAGGGTTCAATCGCTGGTCAATGAATCTAGAGCTGCCCATCCCTGCACCGATTGACAGCTGGTTCTAATACAGAGCTGGTGTCAAACAGAGTGGAGGGGTGCGGTAACAGCTCTAGATTCATATAGCAGTGACTGAACCCACGCCGACGCCACCCCCACGACTGAAACTTGAATGCTGCAAGAAGGATTAAACTTCATTTCTTCCCAGCAGCGGGAGTTCACTGTGCATTTCAAATGCATTAACCTGCAGATTGACCCCTTATCTGCAGGTTAATAACTTTTTGACACGTTGCAGGTTCCCTTTTATTCAGGAGCATAACCAGAGTACTATGGACCCTCGAGCAAATTTTGTACCTTGACCCCAATCACTAGTTCGTTGTTCAGCTGCTTTGCTAGGTTGTAGGAGTAAAGATTTATGATTTTTCTCTTTAGTACCCAAAATGATATTGGTAATCCTCTTTTTGTGCCTTACCTGGTAATAGTGTCTCCTTAGGGCTTCACACTTATAACATAGCTCCCAACCATCCTGGATCCAGCAGGCCTAGCTACATTGGAGGGAGGCTATCCAGCTGTTCTGGGAGGTCACGGCTATGTCCTGCCTTTCATTCTTTCTGTGCAATTGCTTTTCTTCATTGCTCTGTTGCTCTGCTGCCTTTTTGGGCAAGGTCAGCATTAAATTCAGCTAAATCAATTCTTCTGTTTTCTTGGGAACACACCAGGATTCAAACCCCAATCTGCATCATTGTAGGCAACAACAACAGCTGTTAACCACAGGCTGCACTGAGACGAGAGAGAGAATTTTGTATTCTTGAATGTTTTTAATCTCCTAAATTACAAACAGATTGAACAGGTGCATACAGATATACAGTTAGGGCCAGAAATATTTGGACAGTGACACAATTTTCGCGAGTTGGGCTCTGCATGCCACCACATTGGATTTGAAATGAAACCTCTACAACAGAATTCAAGTGCAGATTGTAACGTTTAATTTGAAGGGTTGAACAAAAATATCTGATAGAAAATGTAGGAATTGTACACATTTCTTTACAAACACTCCACATTTTAGGAGGTCAAAAGTAATTGGACAAATAAACATAACCCAAACAAAATATTTTTATTTTCAATATTTTGTTGCGAATCCTTTGGAGGCTATCACTGCCTTAAGTCTGGAACCCATGGACATCACCAAACGCTGGGTTTCCTCCTTCTTAATGCTTTGCCAGGCCTTTACCGCCGCAGCCTTCAGGTCTTGCTTGTTTGTGGGTCTTTCCGTCTTAAGTCTGGATTTCAGCAAGTGAAATGCATGCTCAATTAGGTTAAGATCTGGTGATTGACTTGGCCATTGCAGAATGTTCCACTTTTTTGCACTCATGAACTCCTGGGTAGCTTTGGCTGTATGCTTGGGGTCATTGTCCATCTGTACTATGAAGCGCCATCCAATCAACTTTGCAGCATTTGGCTGAATCTGGGCTGAAAGTATATTCCGGTACACTTCAGAATTCATCCGGCTACTCTTGTCTGCTGTTATGTCATCAATAAACACAAGTGACCCAGTGCCATGGAAAGCCATGCATGCCCATGCCATCACGTTGCCTCCACCATGTTTTACAGAGGATGTGGTGTGCCTTGGATCATGTGCCGTTCCCTTTCTTCTCCAAACTTTTTTCTTCCCATCATTCTGGTACAGGTTGATCTTTGTCTCATCTGTCCATAGAATACTTTTCCAGAACTGAGCTGGCTTCTTGAGGTGTTTTTCAGCAAATTTAACTCTGGCCTGTCTATTTTTGGAATTGATGAATGGTTTGCATCTAGATGTGAACCCTTTGTATTTACTGTCATGGAGTCTTCTCTTTACTGTTGACTTAGAGACAGATACACCTACTTCACTGAGAGTGTTCTGGACTTCAGTTGATGTTGTGAATGGGTTCTTCTTCACCAAATAAAGTATGCGGCGATCATCCACCACTGTTGTCATCCGTGGATGCCAGGCCTTTTAGAGTTCCCAAGCTCACCAGTCAATTCCTTTTTTCTCAGAATGTACCCAACTGTTGATTTTGCTACTCCAAGCATGTCTGCTATCTCTCTGATGGATTTTTTCATTTTTTTGAGCCTCAGGATGTTCTGCTTCACCTTAATTGAGAGTTCCTTTGACTGCATGTTGTCTGGTCACAGCAACAGCTTCCAAATGCAAAACCACACACCTGGAATCCACCCCTGACCTTTTAACTACTTCATTGATTACAGGTTAACGAGGGAAACGCCTTAAGAGTTAATTGCAGCCCTTAGAGTCCATTGTCCAATTACTTTTGGTCCCTTGAAAAAGAGGAGGCTATGCATTACAGAGCTATAATTCCTAAACCCTTTCTCCGATTTGGATGTGGAAACTCTCATATTGCAGCTGGAAGTGTGCACTTTCAGCCCATATTATATATGTAATTGTGCTTCTGAACATGTTTTTGTAAACAGCTAAAATAACAAAACTTGTGTCACTGTCCAAATATTTCTGGCCCTAACTGTATCTCTATATACTAGTGCACTTCTATGTCCCTGTATTCTAGAGGATACAGTAAAAGTCAGATGTTTTTCTCTTCCTATAAAATTTACTAATAAATAATGAACAATTATTATAAAAATCTTATTTTTAATGTAGGGTAGTCTCCTTAATGACAGGCATATTGTACTAGTTCATACAGATATATCTATGTATACTAGTGCAGTTCTATGTCCCTGTATGCTAGAGGTCACAGTGAAAGTCAGATTTCTTTTTCTTCCTATAAAATGTATCGTATTTTCCGCACTATAAGGCGCACCTAAAAGACTAAGATTTTCCCAGAAATCATAAGTGCACCTTATAGTGCAGTGCGCCTTATATACATTTTTTTTCTGACAAAATTGATGTATGCTAAAGGGGTGCCTGCAAATATTTGGCACCCCCCAGAAAATAAGGCATACCTGATCCGCCCTAAGATCCTCCGTCCCCGCCATCCCCGCTGTCTGGTGTCCGGTGCCTGCCACTATATTCCGCATCACTGTGCGAGGGCGCGCTCACCAGCCACCGATCACAAGTTCCACCGTCCCTGGTGTCCGGTGCCTGCCGCTGCATTGCTGTGCCGCATGAGGGGCGCGCTCACAGCCCAGGAGCCTATCAGCCAATCACAGCTCCGCCCAGGAGCCTTGGCCTAATCCGAGGCCAGCTGATGTCAGTCCATAGCCTCTGATTGGCTGAGGGCTCCAGCACTGTGATTGGCTGAGGACTCCAGCGCTGTGATTGGCTGAGGGCTCCAGCGCTGTGATTTGCTGAAGACTCCAGCGCAGTGAGTGCCTTACCACACAGGAGTACAATAGTAAGTTAAATGTACAAAAAGTAAAGATCAGTTTATGTGTACGTCTGACTGTGTGTGTGTGTGTGTGTGTCTGACTGTGTGGGATACTGGAGGGTGATGGGAGGCTACAGAGTGATACTGGAGGGTGATGGGGGGGCTAAAACGTTGAATAAAGTTTGACTTACAGACTGAGCTTTGTTTTTTTTTATGGTAATATGGTGCACCTTATAATCCGGTGCGCCTTATATATGAACCAAGACGGCTTAAAAGCCCTTTTTTGAGGGTGCGCCTTATAATCCGGTGCGGAAAATACGGTACTAATAAATAATGAACAATTATTAGAAAAATCTTATTTTTAATGCAGTGTAGTCTCCTTAATTACAGGCAAATTGTACTTAGAGATACATTTCTATGTACTGGTGCATTTCTATGTCCCTGTATTCTAGAGGGAAATAAAAGTCCAATTTATTTCTTCCTATAAAATTACTAAAAAAACATACCGTATATACTCGTGTATAAGCCGAGTTTTTCAGCCCAAAAATTGGGCTGAAAAGTCCCCCCTCGGCTTATACACGAGTCACTATACGGGGTGAGTGGGGTGGGGGCTCTGTCCGGGTGCTGGGGAGGCAGAAGGAGGCGGGGGGAGGCTGCTGTATGAGCGGCCCCGTCACGTGGGGCCGCTCATTACATATGCACTGCATCCCCCTGTCAATCAGCGCCAGGGGGAGCAGTGCATATAGGTAGAAAATGCCACACATAAATGCTGGCACACGTCCCCCCTGTTGTAAGGCCCCCCCTGCTGAATACTTACCATCCCTGGTCTTCAGCAGCACCCCGGCGCCGGTCCTCTGTGCTCCGGTCCTCCGCGATCCCGTCCTCTGTGCTCCGTTCCCCGGCTGTATCATGTGACCAGCCGCGTCGCAGACGCGATGACGTCATTGCTTCTGCGACGCGCGGGGAACCCGGATGCAGCCGTGGAGCGGAGCACAGAGGACGGGATCGCGGAGGACCGGAGCACAGAGGACCGGCGCCGGGGTGCTGCTGAAGACCAGGGATGGTAAGTAATCAGCAGGGGGGGGCCTTACAACAGGAGGGGACGTGTGCCAGCATTTGTGTGGGGCTGCAATACCACTGGGGCTGCAATACCACTGGGGCTGCTGTATACTGGGGCTGCAATACCACTGGGGCTGCTGTATATAGGGGCTGCTGTATACACCACTGGGGCTGCAATACCACTGGGGCTGCTGTATATAGGGGCTGTATACACCACTGGGGCTGCAATACCACTGGGGCTGCTGTATATGGGGGCTGCTGTATACACCACTGGGGCTGCAATACCACTGGGGCTGCTGTATATAGGGGCTGTATACACCACTGGGGCTGCAATACCACTGGGGCTGCTGTATATAGGGGCTGTATACACCACTGGGGCTGCAATACCACTGGGGCTGCTGTATATAGGGGCTGTATACACCACTGGGGCTGCAATACCACTGGGGCTGCTGTATATAGGGGCTGCTGTATACACCACTGGGGCTGCAATACCACTGGGGCTGCTGTATATAGGGGCTGCTGTATACACCACTGGGGCTGCAATACCACTGGGGCTGCTGTATATAGGGGCTGCTGTATACACCACTGGGGCTGCAATACCACTGGGGCTGCTGTATATAGGGGCTGCTGTATACACCACTGGGGCTGCAATACCACTGGGGCTGCTGTATATAGGGGCTGCTGTATACACCACTGGGGCTGCAATACCACTGGGGCTGCTGTATATAGGGGCTGCTGTATACACCACTGGGGCTGCTGTATATAGGTCCTGCTGTATACACCACTGGGGCTGCTGTATATAGGGGCTGCTGTATACACCACTGGGGCTGCAATACCACTGGGGCTGCTGTATATAGGGGCTGCTGTATACACCACTGGGGCTGCAATACCACTGGGGCTGCTGTATATAGGGAGTGCAATACCACTAGGGCTGCTGTATATACCACTGGGGGCTGCTGTATATACCACTGGGGGCTGCTGTATATCATACTGCTGGGGCCTGTATACCACTGCTGGGGGCTGTATACCTGTGCTGGGGTCCACCCTCGGCTTATACGCGAGTCAATAGATTTTCCCAGGTTTTGGGGGCAAAAGTAGGGGGGTCGGCTTATACACGGGTCGGCTTATACACGAGTATATACGGTATCAAACAACTGCAAAAATTTTATTTTTAATGCACTTCAAAAAAGTATAAAAAAAATTGAACATCACAATTCAGCAAATAACAGAAATATTTGGTATCCCTGAAATTGTAATAACCTTCAACACAGTGATCATATTATTTTTGGTATCAGTAAATGGTTTAAAAATTGTGTGATTGATTTTTTTTCGTCAAAAAACCTATAAAAAATGTTAAAAAAATGTAACACTTACGGCCACGTCACATGGTTCAATTTACTGAACGATATTGTTAGCGATCACATGCACGCGCGATCGCTAACAATATCGTTCACATCGTTGGTGAGCTGTCAGACAGGCAGACTCACCAACGATGTGGACCAGCGAGAATGCTGGTAACCATGGTAAACATTGGGTTACTAGGCGCCGCGTGGCGCTTAGTAACCCGATGTTTACCATGGATTCGAGCTCCCAGCATAGGCTGCGAGGCGCTGGGAGCTTGTTCATCGTTGGGCTGCCGGTGTCACACGAAGCGATGCTGCATTTCCACCGGCCAATCAACGATAGATTTGTGAACATGTTCTCAAAGCTGTAATCAAACGATCAAACGATTTTTCAAAGAAAAATCGTTTGATTACACGCAGCGACGCACAAACGATATCGCTTAAGCGATCAAAAAGCTGAGATAACAACTACATGTTTATCACAGCAGGATAGAAAGGAATCTTAACCCTTCAGCACTGGGTGGAATTATACAAGTTCCTCCTTAGGATGACTGACAATTGGGCATTAAAGTGGATCTTTGATCAGCTACACATTGTGACCTTTTGATCCCAGATCTCTCCGAGGTCACATCACAGTTTAATGTCATTAAAACTACAACCCACTGCGCGTCAACATAACATGAAAAGCTGGCAAAGAGTGGAAAGAAGACCAGAACTAACGGTTACCTTAAAAAGTGATCAGAGGACCAGTGTGAATTTGGGGCTGCAGGGGCAAGGTGAATATGATGTTTTTTAACTCCTTCATGTCCCAGCAAAATGACGATGGATTGGGAGCTATTTTGCTTAATTTGCACAAGTTGAATAAAAAAAAGTTAGATTTGCTCAATTTCATAATTTATGGGAAATTGTAAATGAATTTGATTAATTTAGAATTGATTTCTTTATCCTTATTGATGATATTTTGGCATAGTCAAAGGGCAACAAAAACTTAAAATCTCCACCTCACCTAGTTATCTGCAGTTTATGGATGCATGGAAAAAGCTGTGGCTCATACAAAGGGATAAGGGCAACACGTCCATAGTATTTTAATTAAAAACTTTCTTCTTTCTTTTTAAAATTTCAATAAAAAAAAAAAAATAATGCTAAAATACAGAATATAAAGACTTTATTTTACACATTTCAAACTATTTCTTTCTTAATCATAGTGCAATACATAATCATATTTTATCCATATAATAATAATAATAATAATAATAATAATAATCTTTTTTTTATATAACGCTAACATATTTCGCAGTGCTTCATAATTCAGAAGTTCAGTCATAAGTAGCAGATGTAAAAAATACAATAATTATAGCTAAAAGTAATGGTGACCCTGCTCATAACAGCTTACAATCTACAATTATTTACTATGATGGTTCAGACATCTTGAGCAAATGGGTGATAGATAAAAGTTGCATGAACCGTCACCAGCCGATATTTCTAGTGCTTTTGAATGTGATGGAGAGTTTGACGGAGAATTATGTTCAGAGGAATGACGAATGAGCTACATATAAATAACTACCATTAGTGAATGTGATAGGCCATGTGTTTTGAAGGGAGTGCCTTAAACTGTGTAAGTTGAGGTTAGTTCTAATTTCTTGGGGTAGAGCATTCCAGAAAATTGGTGCAGCTTGGGAGAAATCTTAGATATCACTTGTGTAGCGTAGATAACAGGCATGAAAATGGACAGAGATGAGGGTGGAGAGGTACGGAGGTGCTGCACTGTGAAGACCTTTGTGGTAGAGAACAAACAATTTGAATTGGATCCTCTAATGTATTGGCAGCCAGTGCAATGACTGCCACAGAGCGGATCCTATAATGTATGGGCAGCCAGTGCAATGACTGCCACAGAACGGATCCTATAATGTATGGGCAGCCAGTGCAATGACTGCCACAGAGCGGATCCTATAATGTATGGGCTGGAGTGCAATGACTGCCACAGAGCGGATCCTATAATGTATGGGCTGCCAGTGCAATGACTGCCACAGAGCGGATCCTATAATGTATGGGCAGCCAGTGCAATGACTGCCACAGAGCGGATCCTATAATGTATGGGCTGGAGTGCAATGACTGCCACAGAGCGGATCCTATAATGTATGGGCTGCCAGTGCAATGACTGCCACAGAGCGGATCCTATAATGTATGGGCAGCCAGTGCAATGACTGCCACAGAGCGGATCCTATAATGTATGGGCTACCAGTGCAATGACTGCCACAGAGTGGATCCTATAATGTATGGGCAGCCAGTGCAATGACTGCCACAGAGCGGATCCTATAATGTATGGGCAGCCTGTGCAATGACTGGCACAGAACGGATCCTATAATGTATGGGCTGCCAGTGCAATGACTGGCACAGAACGGATCCTATAATGTATGGGCTGCCAGTGCAATGACTGCCACAGGGCGGATCCTATAATGTATGGGCTGCCAGTGCAATGACTGCCACAGAGCGGATCCTATAATGTATGGGCAGCCTGTGCAATGACTGCCACAGAGCGTATCCTATAATGTATGGGCAGCCAGTGCAATGACTGCCACAGAGCGGATCCTATAATGTATGGGCTGCCAGTGCAATGACTGCCACAGAGCGGATCCTATAATGTATGGGCAGCCAGTGCAATGACTGCCACAGAGCGGATCCTATAATGTATGGGCTGCCAGTGCAATAACTGGCACAGAACGGATCCTATAATGTATGGGCTGCCAGTGCAATGACTGCCACAGGGCGGATCCTATAATGTATGGGCTGCCAGTGCAATGACTGCCACAGAGCGGATCCTATAATGTATGGGCAGCCTGTGCAATGACTGCCACAGAGCGTATCCTATAATGTATGGGCAGCCAGTGCAATGACTGCCACAGAGCGGATCCTATAATGTATGGGCTGCCAGTGCAATGACTGCCACAGAGCGGATCCTATAATGTATGGGCAGCCAGTGCAATGACTGCCACAGAGCGGATCCTATAATGTATGGGCTGCCAGTGCAATAACTGGCACAGAGCGGATCCTATAATGTATGGCTGCCAGTGCAATAACTGGCACAGAATGGATCCTATAATGCATACGCATCCAGTGCAATAACTGGCACAGAGTGGATCCTATAGAGTATGGGCAACCAGTGCAATGATCGGTACAGAGTGGATCCTAAAATGTATGGGCATCCAGTGCAATAACTGGAACAGAGTGGATCCTATAATGCATACGCAGCCAATGCAATGACTGGCACAGAGTGGATCCTATAATGTATGGGCAGCCAGTGGAATGACTGGCATAGAGCGGAAGCGTCTGAGTGACCCTGGCTGCTGCATTCATAGAACATCTCAATTTATATTTTTAGGAGTGCGTGTGTCAAGAATATGATTATGGATTATACTATGATTAATAAATATATTGTTTGAAATGTGTAAAATAAAAAAAATCATATTGTATATTTTATCATAATTTTTGTCTAAATGGAAAACCTAAACATGAAAAAAAGAGTATGGACGTATACACTTATATGGAAAAATGAGTTGCTGCTCGTATGTTCAGTCTTCTGAGTTTCTTTTAAGTTTCTTTAGATGCCAACCGGTTCTAAGTAGAGAGCTGACCGCTCTTCAGGCATTTTACGCTCCATACTTTATAACAGAAGTGATTATGGCTCAAAAGAGGCATGGAAGGCGTCTGGGCATCTTTTTGTGTAATTTTTTTTGCCAGTATCTTTGCTTGAAAAAGAATTAGTGGTTTATTCTTTCTTGTACGAAGTTAACAAAAATGTCTAAAAAATGGTAGTAAAAGAAAAGCCTCAAAAGTGCTGGAAAAACACCCAAAAAATTGCCAAAACAGCTTGGGAAGAAAGACAAGTCGATTTAATCTGCCTGAATAAAACTGTTGATCCATCAAGAGAAAAATAATATTAGATATGGATCTTTGACTGTAGTGAAACAAAACAATTTTTTAAAAGTTTTTTAATTTTTTAAAAGTAATGAAACTATATAAATTTGGTATCAACATAATAATATTGACCAACGTAATAAAGTTAAATGATTTACTTCATGAATCCCCAAAAATAATATTGGAATAATTTTTTTAACACCTTCACAAAGAAGGATGTGACGGTACGTCCTTAGCCGTGTTGCTCCCTTTGGTCCGAGCTCGCACCCTGAGCTCGAATCATTTCCTTCAAATGTCAGATGATCTGCTTAGCCCACATGTGCAGGTAACAGATTACGACTGACGGTAACCCTTTAAACCACTGACACCACCGTGTTCTAAAAGAGCACGGTGGGGATCCTGTTACTTCCTGCCTGCATCAGCAATGCCATCATGTCATCAAAGCTCACAGTAGGTTGTAGGCTTGTCGGAAGTGGTGGTGTCATGGTGTAGTGAGAATGCTGATGAGGGAATTGCAGTTATGGGCAGGGTGACCAGAGAAGACTAGTCTGATCCTAGTCTAGGAACCCTGGATGGCCCTGATCCCGAAGGTATCTCTGATGGTGAGAAGGTTCGGGCCTCCAGCCTCTCCCTAACCTCCTCCGCCAGCCCTGTGCTATTCCCTCCTCACCTCCCTCCACAGAACTGGGATACAGCAACTCCAAAGGAAAGGACTTCAGCAACACAAACACACTGCACAGCACAGCTTCCAGGCATAGAGTGAGACTCTATTAGCAGCACCACCTGGTAGAAGGAGAGGCTACTTAAAGGCTACTTAGAGGCTACTTAGGGGAAGGGGAGTTCAGGTGAGTCACACATTAACCCCTCAACCAGCAGTTGAACCTCATAGTGAATGCAGTTCTGGAGCACAACACAGGAGGCCAGGACCTTCACAACTATCAACCATGCAGCACTTAGACAAACATACACAGCAGCATCCAGCGATGTCAGTGCCATCTAAGCGCGTGACAGGTGCGTCTTCAGATTTCTTTTGAAAGTTGCCAGAGAAGGTGTGAGCCTGATGTGTTGGGGCAGGTGTTCCAAAGTATAGCAAAGGCACTGGAGAAGTCTTGTATCCGGTTGTGGGAAGAAGAGATAAGGGGGGGAGTAGAGAAGGAGCTCTTAGGAGGAACACAGGTTGCATGAAGGTACGTAATGGCTCGCTTCTGTGGATGGCCGGTGTGCAATTACATCCACAGAAAGAGATAATTTCTGCTGTTTTGGAAGTGTTGAGGCACCCTAAATTGCCAATTATAATAAAGTAAAACTTGAAAAAAAAACAAAAAAAACTAAAACTAAAATTTCAAATCACCCTCCTTTTGATCTATTAAAATAAAACTATAAAAAATACATATATTTGGTATCACTGCATTCAGAAAAGTCCAATCTATTAAAATCTAAAATCAGTAATCTGATAGGCAAGCTTTGTAACGGAAAAAAAGTAAAACACCAAAAATATGTTTTTTTGTGGTCACCACAACATTGTAATAAAATGCAATAACGGGCGATCAAACCATTGTATCCACCCAAAAATGGTATCATTAGAAACGTCAGCTCAAAATGCGAAAATTAGGCCATCACTCAGCCCCAGATCTGGAAAAATGGGAATGCTACAGGGCATGGAAAATGCTGTGATGGGACAAAATGCCGGAATGCCCGCGCTGCCACCAAGAATCACCAGGAAACAAAGAGTTAACTGGGCAGATTTTTCTTTTATTCTATCCTACGTGTTTCAGAGCCTCTATCCGAGCTCCTTCCTCAGGGAACATCAAGAGCACAATGGAAACAATCTTATATAAACACAAAAAAGCGCCAAAAATCAGTGACAGCCACTGTGATGTGGCGTCAGCAACAGGGTGGATCAGAGAGTGACATCACAATGTTTGTGTCCCATCACAGCATTCCTGCCTCCACGGTCATCGTGAAGGTGCGGCCCTGCAGCAGCCATTCTACAAGCCAACTTACAGGCGATTATACCGGTTGTGGGTGACACAACCGAACAAGGTGAGCAGTTCCTGATATATACCGCTATAACCCTTTGTAAAAAGGATAAGACCCTATGCGCATTTATCTCATGTTTACAGGTTGAGGGCATGGAAAATGGCACAAAAGCGCTATTCTACTTTTTGTATACAAACTGCAGATTTTTTTTTCCACCACTTAGATAACAGTATACAGTGTTGGCCAAAAGTATTGACACCCCTGCAATTCTGTCAGATAATACTCAGTTTCTTCCTGAAAATGATTGCAATCACAAATTCTTTGGTATTATTATCTTTATTAAATTTGTCTTAAATGAAAAAACACAAAAGAGAATGAAGCAAAAAGCAAAACATTGATCATTTCACACAAAACTCCATAAATGGGCCAGACAAAAGTATTGATACCCTCAGCCTAATACTTGGTTGCACAACCTTTAGCCAAAATAACTGCGATCAACCGCTTCCTGTAACCATCAATGAGTTTCTTACAATGCTCTGCTGGAATTTTAGACCATTCTTCTTTGGCAAACTGCTCCAGGTCCCTGATATTTGAAGGGTGCCTTCTCCAAACTGCCATTTTTAGATCTCTCCACAGGTGTTCTATGGGATTCAGGTCTGGACTCATTGCTGGCCACCTTAGAAGTCTCCAGTGCTTTCTCTCAAACCATTTTCTAGTGCTTTTTGATCTGTGTTTTGGGTCATTGTCCTGCTGGAAGACTCATGACCTCTGAGGGAGACCCAGCTTTCTCACACTGGGCCCTACATTATGCTGCAAAATTTGTTGGTAGTCTTCAGACTTCATAATGCCATGCACACGGTCAAGCAGTCCAGGGCCTGAGGCAGCAAAGCAACCCCAAAACATCAGGGAACCTCCGCCATGTTTGACTGTAGGGACCGTGTTCTTTTCTTTGAATGCCTCTTTTTTTTCTCCTGTAAACTCTATGTTGATGCCTTTGCCCAAAAAGAGAGAAAATTCTTCCAAAACGTTTTAGGCTTTCTCAGGTAAGTTTTGGCAAACTCCAGCCTGGCTTTTTTATGTCTCGGGGTAAGAAGTGGGGTCTTCCTGAGTCTCCTACCATACAGTCCCTTTTCATTCAGACGCCAATGGATAGTACGGGTTGACACTGTTGTACCCTCGGACTGCAGGGCAGCTTGAACTTGTTTGGTTGTTAGTCGAGGTTCTTTATCCACCATCCACACAATCTTGCGTTGAAATCTCTCATCAATTTTTCTTTTCCGTCCACATCTCCACATCTAGGGAGGTTAGCCACAGTGCCATGGGCTTTAAACTTCTTGATGACACTCCGCGCAGTAGACACAGGGACATTCAGGTCTTTGGAGATGGACTTGTAGCCTTGAGATTGCGCATGCTTCCTCACAATTTGGTTTCTCAAGTCCTCAGACAGTTCTTTGGTCTTCTTTCTTTTCTCCATGCTCAATGTGGTACACACAAGGACACAGGACAGAGGTTGAGTCAACTTTAATCCATGTCAACTGGCTGCAAGTGTGATTTAGTTATTGCCAACACCTGTTAGGTGCCACAGATAAGTTACAGGTGCTGTTAATTACACAAATTAGAGAAGCATCACATGATTTTTCTAACAGTGCCAATACTTTTGTCCACCCCCTTTTTTATGTCTGGTGTGGAATTATATCCAATTTGGCTTTAGGACAATTCTTTTTGTGTTTTTCATTGAAGACAAATTAAATGAAGATAATAATACCAAAGAATTTGTGATTGCAATCATTTTCAGGAAGAAACTGAGTATTATCTGACAGAATTGCAGGCGTGTCAATACTTTTGGCCAACACTGTACATGTTTGGTATCTACAAACTCGTAGCAACATGAGGCGTCATACCGATATGTCAGTTTTAGCACATAAGAATAGGGACTTGTGGCCGCACTCCTACTCCAGAAAAAATACAAGAATCAAGAGTTATTTGAATTCATATGGTTATGGTGGTATTTATTGAAATTTATACCACCATATGTATTTAAATAACCCTTGATTCTTGGATTTTGGTTGGAGCGGGAACGCGGCCACAAGTCCCTAGTCTTCTATCTTTTCTCCTGGACTACTATTGGAGAGAGGACCACGAAAAAAGCTTGACATCTTAAGTTGTCACAGGCGCAACCCAAACAGGTGAGCAAATCCACCACTTATTTACACACTTTCTGCCGACAGATGTACACTATTGTGCGCCCCTTCTTCTTTTCAGCTGTTTATTCCTGAAGTTTTACCACATAGTGAAGGTGGTCAATAAAACCCCCAAAAAACTTTACTTTTTTGCAAATTCACCGCACTTGGAATTTTTTTCCTGTTTTCCAGTACATTAAATGGTAAAATTTGGTACAAATGTGTTCCACAAGAAACAATGTCTCTTACGTCTATATTGACGGAAAAATATAAAAGTTATGGCTCTTGGAAAAAGAGGAGGAAACAACGACAAATCGCCTGACGGTGAAGGAGTTAAGCTTTAACTGCAGAAATCTTCCAGTTCATTAAATCAAATAGCGCTATTTCAAAGTGCTTGACCCCAAAAAACAACAAAGAGTAAGAAGCCCTCCTACTATTAAAAAATGAAAAACACCCAAAAATTAAAAATGTAAAGGTCTTAAAGGGTAGAGATGAAACTCAAGTGAAAAAAAACGAAAAATACTTGTATCGGGAAGAGGGATCACTAAGAGCCAAGGGCGTAACTACAACAGGTGTAGGACTTGTGATCGCACCTGGGCCCTAGAGCCTTGGGGGCCACAAATGTCCCATTGGCTTATAGAAAAAGACTAATACTTTTAAAGAGTTGCAATAATTGGGGGCCTCGTTGGAGTTTTCACATCGGGGCCCATGAGATTTCATTCACGCTACTGCTAGGAGCTTTGTTTCAGAAAGCAAGAGCTGTGGATGATAAAAAGATAAAATGTTGGATATAGAAATAGAGAAGAACATATATAATCGCTTTTAATACAAATATAAAACAAAGCGATGGTTTAGTGGAATATTAATGTACTGTTTTGGTCACATTTTTTCTGCCCCCGACTGTTTTTTTCTTTCTTAAGTTCTCTTTAATTAATTAGCAAAACCTCCCAGGGAGAAATAAAACTTAACTTTAATTAAGATGTATTCCATTGAAGAAAACTCATTAAAATGCAAAAACACAAATTATGGCAATTACCCACTGTGAGTCCGGTGACCAATGCACAGTGTCAGCACAAGGGGACCCCATGGGTGAGCAGATACCAGCATTCCCTGTTATACTGATTCTATAGAGTTCTTATTATCTTCAGTATATAAACTCTACATTTAAGATTTATTTCAACATCTCCTGAAACCTGTAAAAATAGGAAAGAATTATCATATAATTAAAGACCATGGTCATCTTTACTAAATATTATTTTTTTTTAATTGCAAATGCAAAGTTAAATGGAACCATGTAGACGGTATCTACAGCATGTGAGATATTCTAAGTAAATATATTTTTACAGGAGCTATTGACATGAATTTCTCATCAGATGTTGTTAACAACCCATCCAATCCACACAAGCAAAGAAAACAAACCATAGATGTCCATATATTAAGTTGTTGGGGTGAACAGTTTGAAATGTTCACTAGTTGTCTGCTCTTGGCCTAATAGATATAGACCAAGTGCATGCAAGAAAGGATATCACCAGACACACAGTCGGATGTAAGCTCTCCTCGGTCAGGCTATGTAACCATTATTTAAATAGGCATGGACTTATATAAACCCAGTAAGGGAATAATTGGATGTATTTATTGGTTAATGGATTGGGCAATGATGGGCTACTCCATGGGTGGATCCATGAGGTCATCAGGGTGTGTGGTCTTGATCGGGTATCTCCAAGCGATGTGTCATTCTGTGATGGAATTCAGACTCCCTCCTAGAACAGGGCATGGTGTGATGTAACAGAAAAAGGGCAGCCATCTTTTGATCTAAATAAGCTTATGTAAGCTATGAGGTTAATTAAATATTTGATCCTATGGCTTTCCTCAAAAAAGCTATCTTAGTATTTATCTCATGAAGAGGTGCAAAAAACCCATGGAAAGTCATGACACCAGTGGAAATCTATCAGTAATGAGAAAGCAATCCTGTCACTCAGTGAAATATAATATCAACTGGTTCCACTGATGGCCTATAAAAAGGAGTTTTTTCTCATTACCAAGGTGCCACACAAGAAACATCTCATGATGGGTAAAACCAGTGAGTTGTCTCAAAACCTGCGCAACCTTATTATTGTAAAACATACTGATGGCATTTGCTACAGAGAAATTTCTAAACTACTGAAGTCTCTAGTGCGCACTGTTGGGGCCATGATCTAGAAGTGCATTGAACATCATTTCACCTTAAACCGGCCACGACTAGGTGCTCCCCACAAGATTTCAGGCAGAGGAGTGTAAATAATTATCAAAACAGTTGTCCAAGAGCAAAGAGCCACTTGTGGAGACCTATAGAAAGACCTGGAATCAGCAGGTACAATTGTTTCAAATAAAACAATAAGTAGTGTACTCCGCCTCCATGTCCTATGCATACTAACTATACAACAACCCATTGCTGAACAAAAAGCATGTTCAAGTGCGTTTAAAGTTTGCTCAACATTTAGACATAGCCTGTGAGATACTGGGAGAATATAGTCACATGAGACCAAAATTAAACCCTGTGGATGCCATAAAACACGCTATATTTGGAGGCCAAAAGGCAAATCACCTATAAAAGTGAAGTGGTATGGGGCTATTTTTCAGCATATGGCACTGGCAAATGACATGTGATTGAAATAAGGATGAATGAGCAAATGTACCAAAATGTTCTTGATAAAAATCTGCTGCCTAACTACCAGGATAATGAAGATGAAACAAGGGTGGACATTTCAGCAAGACTGCCTCTAGAGATACATAACACTGCTGCCCCCATGGACCAGACAGCCTTGTGCATTTTATTAGTTCCCCTAAATAATCAAACATGTCAGGAGTGCTTTGCTCCCTCAGATTCTGCAGTGGGTGTCTGGACCTCCTTCAGCGCTGAGATAGAGGGAACTAATGCCTCAATACGTCAGTGAGATTGTTCTATACATTATTTTTGTGAGCCTCCATATTAGACTCTATCCTTGCTTGTTAATTCATTTAATGTATGACACCAGTGCATGATAGATTGTATGGCAAGGTTTCTCTTGTTTTCATTGTACTTTATTGTTTGTTGTTTGTGTGTCGCGATCATCAATCATATATCGTTTAGGTCCTTCAGATGATTATCTTATACATGATGATTTGTTACGTTTTATATTCATATTTAGTCCTTTTTTGATGAATGAAGATCGCATATTGAAACTTTTAGCAATTTTGTTGACTTATGGTAACCACTGCAGACAAATGAAGCTGCCAATATCTGATTAATTGGATGGAAAAATCTGGTCCCCAGAGCACAACAAATGGAGGGATGAAGTTTATCCTTACCTCGCCACTTCTGTGTTTTGACGCCACAGTTCACCATTCAGTCTCTGATGGCTCGCTTCCTAGACCCTGCTCTAATCTTCTGTTCTTTTTTCATGCTCCTTAAGTCTTCGGCATCCCCAGGACTGACTATTTCTCATTATGACGTGTAACGGGCACACTCCGCTTGCTCCACAAGGTAATTGCAGTAACACTTTCCATTTGAAAGTCCCGCTGGTTTGTTCAGCCTCACGTAAAGCGCACTCCTAGTAACATTATACAGCATGCTTTGGCTTCACAGGAAACAAATACATGGAATCACATGGTATCCCGCAGTTTGGATACATCTTCTCAGATGAAGTATCCCATTTAGGGTATCTCAGCCTCTACTCAAAGACTCCGGGCAGTATACACAACCTTTCTCTCAGAGGTTCCTTCTGGAGGTATAACAACCTCCACACGTTGACCATGTGTCAAACAGACTCCATTATAAGACATGAGACAAACCCATGGGTGGAGGCATATGGATATTCAGACCTACTCATCTATCCGACAATCTGTAAAACACAGCCTTGGAACACCTGAATGTACCAGAATATACATAAAGGTTTACATCATAGAGAACGACTTCTTTTGTGATACACAGCGGCTTTCACTATGCACCCCACTGCAATCTTACAGACGATACAATTCATGATATTACATGAGGCCTACTAAGCAAGTAAAAAAAGACCTTAAGGGAGGAAATGAGCCAGCATAGAAATGGGTGAAAACTTGTGGCACAGGACAGGTGAGGGGAGAGGTGAGCATAATGTTTTTGTAATTTTTAACTTATATATGCCCTATTATATATAACATCATATGATGATGTTGCCCTATAACTTCTACCAGATATAATACAATAAAGGCCACTTCCACTGTGTGAAGACATCCGTAGACCTTGGTGTATAGTATACACTTATCATGGTGAACTCTGTGTGTGATAGATAAAATGTGTTGGATCCCAATCGAGAGTTCCAAGTGGTAGAAGAAAGTTGCATATCCTGCTGTGGATCAGGCAACCATCCAAATGGGAATGGGTATGACCATCGGATAGAAATTGGAAGATGTGCTGATGGGGGATTAAGTTCAGGTAACAGTATAACAATAAAGTGGAATGAAAAGGCTAATCTTTTTGTGTTGAGGTAGAAATAAGTGCCATAATATTGTAGACCTGATGTCAGTAACTTGTGGGCTTGAGTGGCTTTGGCACTGCCCCGGAGAACCGTGTTAGCACATCGTTCAATAGAAGCAGATGGACACTGCACCAGGAGAGAGTCATTCAGTCATTAATAAAGGACAAACTATATTTGATAGCCATCAGTCTGCCGGCATGTTATATCTCTGAAGATCTACCTCTGTTGTAGGAGATAAGAAAGCTTGAAACCTTCCCAAAGACGAGCAGCTGCCTTTCCATTATGTGCACAGACAACAAAACAAAAGAATCTATTATATTAATAATAATAATAATAATAATAACCTCTATGACTGTTGTGAAGACAGACCTGATGTGATGCTGAATTGCTGAGCATGCTAAGATCTTTGTTACCCTAACGTTGAAACTGTTACATAGCCATGCAACACGAGTGCTGTCATGTTGATGAGCTTAATACGAGCCACTGGATATAGGGAGAGGATGATAAAAAGTACATTGCAAACACCAAAGAGAACAAGTGGAATTGTTTTTTTTTCAAATGGGAGAATTCCAGCTGACTGCACAGCGGATTCCTCTTTGACAGCGCCTCATCTTAGCATTGTGTGTCAACCATCATGGTGTCCTAACACCCAAATTCTTGCGACATTGCCAAGTAACTGTGCTACTAACACAGTCAAGCCTGTCGCCTCATCTGAAATATAGTTGTTTGTTCTGTTGAAAGATGGTGGCGGTATTTCTTCATTTCTGCAAACCCAACTGAGTTCAGGCTCTAGTGATTTTTTCTGTTCTCCATATAGCCATCATAGGGGAATAATATCATGTAAACACTTTATCTAATGAATGTGAAGTCATTGAAAGTGACATACCGTATCATCACAAATTGTTGCACAGCGATTGTCACAAAACGTGACATCACTTAAGGATGCATCATCACAGTGGTCTATAGTCATTAGACACTATGTCAGTTTCATGCTGGTTCAATGGAGGTGTAACTGTACCTGGTCCACCAAGAAACCAATAGACTAAAGAGTTTTTTTACCATATGCCTAAAAACTATCAGGCAGGTAGCTGCTAATAGAGGCAATTACCTGCCAGTTCGACCCATCACCGGCTGAGAGCAGTCGCTGACCGATCCTACCGATGATTCAGCCGTTTCATGTCAACCGAGTAGTTCTTCTTCATCTGGACTGCTCTGTCAATGAAGAATGACTGTCCACATCATGCTGATTGACTGCCGGCTTCCCACAGTTAGGCAGTGTGGAACCGGCAGTCAATCAGACTTCATATTAGTAGTCATGCCCCATCAGCAAAGCAAAGCAAAAAAGAAGCCACTGCTCTTGTGGTGCCATACTCACGCAGGTAGTCACAGACTTCCCTAATGCACAGCTGGGTTTCCACAGCAGGTACCTACTACATGCAACACCTTCCACCCCAGCACAGTAGGGGGAGCACCACTTGCTGACCTTAGGCAAGATCTCCTATAATTACTTCTGCTGGGGGAGGAGTTAGTTAGAGTGTGCAGACGCTAGGAGAGCTGCGAAGACGTCCTGGTGGTCGGTGCCGCGGTTAGGCCCGAACCAGTGACCCGGAGTGGCCCTTCTGTCGTCCGGCAAGCCTAGGAGTCGGGACAGAATGCAAGGAGCAGGGACAAGGGAGCGAGGAACTGGTGGAGGTTCACCCAGAGACGTACCGGACTTCGGGGATCCACACCTGTAGGATTACTTCAAGACTACAGAAAACCCTGTCGCACCGTGGAGACTTCAGTCACCCGGTCCCCCTGCGTACCCAAAGAGAGGGAGCCAGACACCGCAGTGTTCTACAGCAGTGATCAGAGAGGGTAACCCATGGACCGCACAGGAGGAGGGAGAGAGGGCAGAGGAAGTGAGGAGGCCAGTCTGGCTGCAAGCAGACAGGGCTTCAAGAACCATAGGGAAACAGAGAAGGCCTTATACCCACTTGCTGTGGGGACCCACTGTGCACCTTGTCACCTGACAGTGCCCTGGACGCCTTTACCTGCTATTGCCACCTGTACAAGGTAAAAGAGACTCTCTACAGTGCGTGTGCGTCATTCCTCTCCGCTCCCGGTGTCCCTTATAGACTGCTCCATCACCCCCTGCCCGACTTATAGTTCCACTCCAAGCTGCCCCTTTTCACAACGCTGCCCCGGAGGCCCAGCTCCACTTGTAGGGAGCTTTGCCATCTCAGCCGCATTACCATCAACTTTCGGAGGACTGTGGCGGCGCTAGTGACCCATCACCAGGTACTACAGGTGGCGTCACATGACAAACGTTTATCCCCTGTACATAACCCCTTTTTGAAGTGTCACCCAGGCCATGGGCTCACGCACTGCCACTCTTGACATCCCCTCCGTGAGAACCATCGAGCCTGATACCCGAGTACCCCAGGACCTGAGGCTCGACACCCTGTCAACATCAGTGGAAGTCCCCGAATTGTCAGCAGGAGTTGTCACCGCTCTGTGCTGGCAGAGATCGACGTCAGGCATAGCACGCAGTTAGTTAGCAACTACATGCCTGTTAGTGCTCAGGTACATGGCAATAATAATAATCCTTATTTATATAGTGCCAACATATTCCACAGCGCTTAACAAATCTGATTCGTATTCAAACAATCATAAGAAACAGTTTTGGAAAACACAATGATTAAAAAGCAAAAAATAATGACGACCCTGCTCACAAGAGCTTGCAATCTACAATAAGGTGGGGGTGACACAAAGTACAGGGGCTTATTTACAATCATGGTCAGCCATTTTGAGGTTGTGGAATAGATGAGAGTGCAGTAAGTGGCCTCCAGCCAGACTGTGTACAGCTTTTCGGTCTGATGGAGTTTGACAGTTATGTTCAGAGAACTAGTGGATAACCTACGTCTGAATGACTTTGATTAGGGAGAATGATAGACCGCCCTAGAAAGATGTGTTTTTAGGGAGTGCCTGCAGCTAATTTAGTTGTGGGTAGTCCTAATTTCTTGGGGTAGAGCAGAGAATTGGTGCAACTCAGGAGAATTCTTTGAGCCGGGAATGGGAGGTTTGGATTAGTGCAGATGTTAGTCTATAGTGACTCCCAAAGCGAAGAGAACGGGTGGGGTGATTGACAGAGATGAGGGTAGAGACGTAGGGGGGGGCTGCATTGTGAAGAGCTTTGTAGGTGAGAACAAGCAATTTGAATTAGATCCTGTAGTGTATAGGCAGCCAGTGCAGTGACTGGCACAGAGCGGAAGCATCCGAGTAACAGCCAGATAGGTGACCCTGGCTGCTGCATTAAAGATGGACTGGAGAGGGGAAAACCTAGTGAGGGGAAGGCCAATTAATACAGAGTTGCTATAATCAAGGCGGGAGTGAATCAGGGCTACTGTGATGGTTTTAGTTGTTTCCATGGTGAGGAAACGGCGAATTGTAGAGATGTTCTTCAGTTGCTGGCTACAAGAGTGGTTGAGAGATTGTATATAGGAAGTGAATGAAAGATCAGCATAAAAAAATAAAGTCCTGGATATCCCATGTAAGGACCTGTGATAATGTTGGGCTATATTGGAGATTTTATTTTGGGGACAATAAACTTTAGGTTACTCCACCACATAGCTGTGAGGTCAAGTGAATGATCCATTGTAATTGAAGAGTCTTTTTGAGCATGTTGTGCCTCTCTTGTCATGTTCTTGTCTCATGTGTCGTTATGGGATCAAATTTACTTAAATGTTTCTGACTAATGAAATCTAAAAAATTGCTAATTTTTACTCAATTATACTTCAGGGAAAAGTGGTGATGTAAAATGATGGCTCTACTTCCCAGTTACAATTAGATGACCACATATAACGATAGCTACATTAAATTTACCATTCATCATGTGACTTTTGATAAATGTATTGCAAATAATGGTTATTTTCAGATAATATTAAGTAGTCTTGCTATGCTTCATTTCATCTGTTACATTCTACATTAGCTTCATGTATTTGCCTTATGTAGTGTTTTCATAGCAGTGTTGCTAGATCATGTTACTCTTTTTCTTGTGTCCCAGAGTGCGGCTGTATTATGTAAAAACAAATCTGTCCCTCCTCCATTTTTTGGTATCGGAGAGCGTTAGTTCTGGCTCTTTTTATTCTGATGTACCATTACATAACTATTTGCCTGATAAAACCACGCCCATCACACAATGTGGACACCTGGGAGCACCGTCTCTGAGACTTGTTTAGTGGATCCGGTTGCTCAATGTGATTAGGGTGGACTCATCTCCTCTTACGTTTCGTGAGATCTGACGTTAGTCATAAACTGCTGCAGAGCTGAACTCGTGATGGATGGAAATGGCGCTTCTGAGTGTGATGTTTTGACAGTCGGTGTCTCTGATTCGGGCAGCACCTGACAGATAAAAACAAAATCCTATTGTGTTGGGAAGTAAATGTGCATTTACTATTCACTGGATGTCTTCAAAACTTTCAATGTTATTCACCGACAATGAATCAATAAGCAAAACTTCATGCTGAGAAATGTTAGATATTTTCTATCCAGGGAACATTAACATAAACTGAATCCACAAAGTCACAATATACTTTAAGTCACAGGAAAAAATTTAAATCAAAACAATTCTATTCAATGATATATATATATATATATATTGTGGGGCAGCGCCGGGATTGCAAGACAGGAAAAACGTTGAGCCTGGGAGTAGTTCATACAGTACCCGGATTTATTGCTGGAAACACAGCGGTGGCACAAGATGCCGGAATCCGGGTCGCAGCCGGGTACAATGGATACAGTTCAGATAGTAACTCAGTCCCTTCTGGTTATGGGCTCTCCGGCTGAGGTCACACCGAGCTCCCAGCCCTCCCAGGCTAGGCCGCGTTATTACCACACATGGCCCCTGGAGCTCTTGACCTGTCCAGTCGATACCGTAGATGCTCTTGCTTCAGCTTCAGTCCAAAACTGTCCACAGGGAACCCTGCCCTGTCTCCTAACCAGGCTTTTAACCACTTGTCTCCGTCCGGGGAAACCTGCAAGACACAGAGCGGAGGGAGTGGACAGTCCCTCTTTCCTACACTCTATACCGGGTTCAATATGTGACAGTGCGCAATCTGGGGGAGACATAGCGGCCCTCGCATATGTTCCCCCGCACTGTCTCACAATATATATATTGGGGGTGCTACTGCTATGGACAGTAAGAGAAGCGTTGCCACTTTAAGAAAACTGTGCCTGTGGTGGACAGTAAGAAACACGCTGCCACTTTAAGAGACAGAAAACCCCCCAGGTGTGGGATGATGGTATGTCCTGTTTTCCCCCTTCGGAGAGTGTGTTTTTGGAGCAGTCGGTGGATGTGTGAAGAGAAGGAGACCGTCTGTGTGACTGGAACAGGACAGCAGTTTTTCTTGTGAAATGAAAGTGAGACACAGAGACATGCCTGGAATCCAGTGAGAGTCAGAAGCAAGGAGAAGATTTGCAGCTCATCGACTCGAGACAGGAGCCTTGTGCATCTTCGGATCGGACTGCTGTTGTTGGGGGCCCCCGGGACTGCATCCAAATCCCTGCATCACTGTGAGTTGAATATTGTGCACCTTTCAGGGTTTAGAATAGGCTTCAGTAGGTAGAACACGGCAGCCGTGTGGCCTGTGTAGCACGGCCAGAAAGGTTACACGTAGAGTAGTATTGTACTTTGCTTTTGTGAATTTACCTGTGTGCTCTAACTTGTGATAGCTGGAGAACCGTATTATTGAGCGGACCAACTAGAGAAAGCGAAAAGTTTGTTAAATCTCGTTTGCCACTGTTTACCCCTGCTTGAACCTGCCTTCTTCACATCTTTCCCCGCCTGTTAATAAATTCACCCTTGTGGTTTGCACTCCCATCTTGTGTATCGTACATTGTTCTGCACCGCGGTGGTCCTCCCAGCCATCGCTTCAAGTGGCGCTGCGAGCAGGGTACGGTCACCAAGATGGAGGCAGCAGACAGCAACGGCGGGAATGCTAATATTAACGGGGGTAATGTGGGCAATGGTGGAACCCCTGCAAGGACACTCCCAATGGGCACTATATTTAGTGTACTCCCAAAGTTTGACAGCAATAACATGGCACTGTGTGACTGGGTGTCCCGACTGCAGAGCACCCTGAAGGTTTATAACATCGGCCCAGAGCTTGAAGTGGACATCGCTTTGACTGCCCTAGAAGGAGAAGCCCGTAGAAACGTCTGTCTACAACCAGAACCCACCCGTAGTACCCTGAAAGAGTTAGTTGGATTCCTGGAAGAGATCTATGGCGAGACTGCTAGTGCGGGGCATCTTCGCGTCAAATTTTTTTCGAGGCTGCAGCGGGAAGAAGAAGGGATCTCTCAGTATGCCACCGCACTACAAGAAGTGCTAGCAGAGGTGCAGAAAAAGGAGGCAGCTGGACTCGGCGGCATAGGGTCCACAGACCAGATACTCCGGGAGCAGTTTATTCTAGGTTTACACAGCATATCCTTGAGGCGAGCCCTGTCAGAACGGGTCCGAGCGAACCCGGCTCTTACATTTCGTCAAATCCTGGCAGAAACAGTAGCCCGAAGTAAAGAAGAAAGCTACGCTTCTGGGGTGGTGCGAATCCAAGCCGCCATGTCCAGCGTGGACCCAAACCGCCAAGAGGTGCTGGTCCAGGTGGTGCAGGATTTACAGAAATCCGTTCTCAATGTACAGGAGAAGCTGACCCAGATGGAGCAAAGAATGAGGGATCTGTCTGTTGCACCTCCCTACCCAGCTGCACCATCCTCCTTTCAACCTGGCCCATCGTACGCACACAATAATTCCCCGGCGCGACCAATAGGAAACTGGAGGGTGCAGGCTTCCTCTCAGCAGCCACCAGAGGCACAAGGTATTCCTCAGCGAAGAGAAGACATCCGATGCTGGGGATGTGGAGGTCAGGGGCATATTGCCAGAGGGTGCCGGAATAGCACTCAAGGCCAACAGAAGCCTCCGTTAAACTACCAACCCCCGCAGTAGTGCGGCACTCTGCGGGGGAGGCAAGAAGGGAGGCCGCTCCGTATCATGACGAACATCTGATCGCTGGGTGTCCCATCATACGTGCTGAATTCGAAGGTGTCCTAGTGGATTGCTTGATAGATACCGGGTCACAAGTGACGACGATGCCAGAAGCATACTTCAATCAACATTTCCAGGCACTGGCCAGGCCAGAGAAAGAGACATTGATCCGGGTGATTGCCGCTAATCAGCAACCGATCCCGGTCACAGGGGTTGTGTGGATGAATGTTCGTATCTGTGGGCAAGAAGTGGGGAGAAACGGGATCCTACTAGTCCCGGGCCCGTCAAAGAAGATGTACCTGTAATACTGGGGATGAATGTCCTACGTGAATTAGATCAGATTATGTTCGTCAAACGGGGACCCGGATACTGGAAGCAGGCTACTACACATAAGCCTACGCAAGAAGCAATTCAGCGACTGATTCGTGTCTGTGGGACGCAGAAGAGTGTGCCATCTCATCAGACGGTAGTGGTCATCAGGGCTCCTGGGAAGGTGCCTATAATCCTGCCTCCCGGACGAGAAAGTATATTACACCTTCCAGTGGGAACCTATCGCAATCTCGATGGGGTAGAAGTGATCGTACAGCCTGTAGCAACCGGAAGAGTGGACCAAGAAGTTATGATAGCTCGTACGGTAGCTGTGGTCCAACAAGGACGCGTCCCTATCAGAGCCTTGAATGTGGGCCCCAGTGAGGTCACCTTGCCCCGAGGGACAGATCTGGCCCTGGTATACTTGCATAAAGGTGAAGTGGTGAGCCAAAAAGATATATCCCTATCGCCGATAGAAGGTACGGGGTGGACCCTAGCAGTCTCTGCGAGGGCTGAAGAGATGCCCTCCCAGAGTGGAGTGGAAAGGTCATCCTTGATCAGATGGAAGTGGATGTGAAAGCGCTGGGCCCCGAGCGTGTACAAGCAGTAGAAGCTATGTTGTGGAAGAACCAGGCTACATTCGCTCGCCACGCTGAAGATTTCGGCTGCACTGAAGCTATCATGCATGAGATACCGACCGGGGAAGCTCGTCCGATTCGAGAACGGTACCGACAGATCCCTCCCAAGATGTACCAAGAGGTGAAGACTTTACTGAAGCAAATGCTGGATTCGGGAATAGTACAGGGCAGTCAGAGACCTTGGGCGGCTCCGGTGGTACTCGTCAAGAAAAAGGATGGGACCATCCGGTTCTGTGTAGACTACAGAAAACTCAACGCCTGTACCGTTCGCGACTCGTACCCATTACCACGAATCGAAGAGTCCTTGACGGCATTGGGGAAGGCCAAGTACTTCTCCACCTTGGATTTAGCAAGCGGGTACTGGCAAGTACCTGTGGCGGAAAAGGACAAAGCAAAGACCGCGTTCATTCTCCCGATGGGATTGTTTGAATTTAACCGGATGCCTTTCGGACTCTCCAATGCTCCGGGCACGTTCCAACGACTGATGGAAAAGTGCTTGGGGGACTTAAATTTCGAAGCTACTCTGATCTATCTGGATGATATCATCGTGTTTTCGGCCTCATTCAAAGAACACCTTGACCGGCTTGGACAGGTACTCGGAAGACTACAGGCTCATAACCTGAAGGTGAAACCAAAAAAGTGCCACCTCTTCAAGAAAGAGATCGAGTATCTGGGCCACACAGTTTCACAAGATGGAGTCCTGCCCTCTGCAGAAAAGGTGGCGGCCATCCAGAAGTGGCCAGTCCCTCAAACGGTGAGAGAACTCAAGGCATTTGTTGGACTAGCCGGGTATTACCGCCAGTTCGTCAAAGACTTTGCAAAGGTGGCGGGTCCTTTGAATGAGCTGCTGAGGGGGACCGCCGGAGTGTCAAAGAACCAGGGCATCCTTTGGGCTCAGAGACAAGATGAGGCTTTTCAGGCTATGAAGAATGCCCTTACTTCAGCCCCGATCCTAGCCTACGCGGACTTCGACCGACCATTCCTGCTGTACACGGATGGTAGCCTTCATGGACTCGGTGCAGTATTGTCTCAGATACAGAATGGACATGAGAGAGTCATCGGCTACGCCAGTAGGTCCCTGCGGGACAACGAAAGAAACCCCCACAATTATAGCTCCTTTCGACTAGAGCTCCTGGCCCTAGTGTGGGCCATGACAGAGAAATTTGCTGGCTTCCTGACAGGGACCAAGATCCAGGTCCGAACAGACAATAATCCTCTGGCCCACCTTGAGAATACTAAATTGGGAGCCTTGGAACAACGGTGGGTGGCTCGCCTTGCAAAGTTCGACTTTACCATCTGTTATCGTCCCGCCACCGAAAACGCAAATGCGGATGGACTGTCAAGAGTGACGGTGGAGATCCCAGTGGGGGATCTCGATGAACAACTAGAGGAGGAAGAAACGCCAGACTTTAGCAAGTTTGGGCCCCCAGTGGTTGCGTCACAATTAAGTAGGGAGGCTTGCACACTGCCCCGGTCCCTGGGAAGAACCAATGAAGAATGGGGACGTGCTCAATCTGCAGACGAAGGGCTACAACAGATGAAACACTGGGTAGCTGAGAAGCAGAAGCCCGGCAAGCAAGAAAGGGCTAACCTGGACGCCGAGATGAAGAGAGTCTTACACCAGTGGGATAGACTAGAAGTTCGAGAATCAGTGTTATATCGTAAGAGACAACAGCCGAAAGAAATAGAAACAAGATGGCAGGTGGTCATCCCCGGAAAAATGGCTCAAGAGGTAGCTAAGGAAGCACACGAGTTTGGCGCTCACTTCGGACCTGCAAAGACCTACCAATGGTTACAGCGGTACGTGTACTGCCCTCGATTGGAGTCTGTGGTAGAAGAGGTTTGCCGGCGATGTCGAGTATGCGACCTCATTAAAAGCACCGAACAGAGGGCACCCGTTCAGACCATACAGACCAAAGAACCGCTAGAAATCTTGATGATTGATTATCTCCTCGTGGGACACTCAGCTCGGGGGCTACAATACTGTTTGGTTATGACTGACCATTTCTCCAAGTTCGCTGTAGTCACCCCGACTAGAGATCAGACTGCAGAGTCAGCGGCACGGGCTGTTTGCCAAGACTTTATCCGGGTGTATGGATGCCCAAAGCGAATCCACTCCGATCAAGGGGCATGTTTCCAAGGCAAGGTGATGGAGGAACTCTATCGTATGTATGGCATCGAGCGATCTCGGACTACACCTTACCACCCCCAAGGCAATGGAGCATGTGAACGCTTCAACCGAACCCTACTTCAGATGCTGCGGACATTGGAGGAAGATAAGAAAGCATGTTGGCCGGATTACCTAGCAGAATTGGTCTGGGCCTACAATAACCGAGTTCACTCCACTACGGGTTACACCCCATATCTGTTGCTCTTTGGAAGAGCTGGGCGAGACATCATCGAGCTGAATTTGGAGCAGCCAGAGGATTTCATGGAACGAACTGTCACTTCGTGGGTGAAAGAACATCGACAACGATTACAAACAATCCGTCGGTTGGCCGGTCAACAGCTACAGAAGAAAGAACATACGAGCCCTAAACCGATTCAGGAAATACCGCTGCAACCTGGAGATCGAGTACTAGTCAGAGAGAAGCGCCCCAAGGGCAAACTGAGTGAGAGATGGGAAGTACAACCCTACAGAGTAATTGGACGGGTTTATGCTGATGGCCCAGTCTACAAGGTTGAAGTTGAGAATGGGGCGTCCAGCCCTAGTGTACTACACAGAAATATGCTGCGACCATGCCGGTCCGAAGCTTCTCCTACGCCAATATCTCCTACAGTCTCTGCCCCGCTCCCTGAACTCACGTCACCTGTGTGTGAAGTCGACGATGACTGGTGGACAGTCCCCAACACAGTGGGGGACCCTCAGCCTTCCAGAAGCGGGGATTCTGTGGATGAGCCCCTACCGCCACGTGAAGAAGAGGCCAGCCAAGATTCCACTGTGGCTCCTGCAGCAGGTGTTCCTCCGGGAGCTAGCCAGGCCTGGCCTGATAGTCAAGATCTTAGAAGGTCTCAGAGGTCTACTGCAGGGGTTCCACCAATCCGATATGTTGAACAATGTACTCAGTCTGCTGTATTGCCGTTGTTGTCTCCTCCACAGATGCTGTGTTCACATTGAACATTCCGTCATTACACTGTGGGCCTGATGTTGTGATGGCCGAGGACAACCATCATTAAGTAGGGAGGCATATTGGGGGTGCTACTGCTATGGACAGTAAGAGAAGCGTTGCCACTTTAAGAAAACTGTGCCTGTGGTGGACAGTAAGAAACACGCTGCCACTTTAAGAGACAGAAAACTCCCCAGGTGTGGGATGATGGTATGTCCTGTTTTCCCCCTTCGGAGAGTGTGTTTTTGGAGCAGTCGGTGGATGTGTGAAGAGAAGGAGACCGTCTGTGTGACTGGAACAGGACAGCAGTTTTTCTTGTGAAATGAAAGTGAGACACAGAGACATGCCTGGAATCCAGTGAGAGTCAGAAACAAGGAGAAGATTTGCAGCTCATCGACTCGAAACAGGAGCCTTGTGCATCTTCGGATCGGACTGCTGTTGTTGGGGGCCCCCGGGACTGCATCCAAATCCCTGCATCACTGTGAGTTGAATATTGTGCACCTTTCAGGGTTTAGAATAGGCTTCAGTAGATAGAACACGGCAGCCGTGTGGCCTGTGTAGCACGGCCAGAAAGGTTATACGTAGAGTAGTATTGTACTTTGCTTTTGTGAATTTACCTGTGTGCTCTTAACTTGTGATAGCTGGAGAACCGTACTATTGAGCGGACCAACTAGAGAAAGCGAAAAGTTTGTTAAATCTCGTTTGCCACTGTTTACCCCTGCTTGAACCTGCCTTCTTCACATCTTTCCCCGCCTGTTAATAAATTCACCCTTGTGGTTTGCACTCCCATCTTGTGTATCGTACATTGTTCTGCACCGCGGTGGTCCTCCCAGCCATCGCTTCATATATACACAGCATATATATATATATATATATATATATATATATATATATATATATACGGTAATTGTCTAATTCTGTCTGTTTGTCTGTAACGGAAATCCTGCATCGCTGAAAGGTCGTGCCAGCTGCCTGCGACCAATCAGCGGCAGGCGCAGTCCGGCCATGAATTGGCGCTTTGCTGATTGGTCGAGCCCGGCTGGCCACGACCAATCAACAATATTGGCGCGGAATTTAACCCCCATGTTCTAGAATACCTGATGCGTTTTAATTGAGCCACCATCTAGTATATATATATATATATATACATACATAAATATTTAACTGTTACTCTGTTTTTAGACAATTTCATATCAAATCTGATAAAATTAGAACTAAACAATCTGCAAATCAGTTTATTTTTAAATAATGTCTTCCAAAAAATCATTCCATAGGGTAGGAAGTGGGGACTGGTCTTTTACTCTCTGCTACCGCTCTTTTGTTTGTTGAACTACATGTATATGTCGCGTTGTTCACTGTGGGTAAGCCAGGGACTAAGGGCACCTTTACTGTTCCGCTGTCACGAGGAGCCTAGGGGGAAAAGGAAGAAAGGAACCTGGGCCCCTGAACTGACCCTCAGGGTAGGGAAACCCTGATTTTCCTTGACTCAGAGGTACCCTTGATGGTAGAGAGGCCCGAGTCTCCGACCCGTCCTTTTCTTCTGTCCAGTCCTGAGCTGAAGCCCCAACCCTGGGAGGTGAACCATAATGGAACCCACAGATAAAGACAGACAGGGATAATGCAAACAGCACCACACAACAAACAATCAGGAAGATACAATATGTGTGTAGGGAGAACTGAAATACCAATAGGAAATGAAAAAACAACAAGTTATACTTCAGCAGACACCAAGCAACCATTAGCGTTTCACCTGCAACTCCAACACAGGACCAGTATGCAAGAGGCAAGCAAATGCTATAGTCGGAGTCCAGGAATGTACTGAGCCATATTTAAAGGGAGAAGACATTCCAGCAACCTCAACCCTCAATTGAGTCTTAATCAAAACGTTAACTCCTGCAAAGCTGGATATCAGTGAGCAAACCACCGCCGACACCCAAACTCAGGCGGAGCAACAAAGAGGTCTAAGGCAGCACATCAGACTCCCCAGTGTGAACAAACTGAAGCCAGCATTACACCCTCACACCAGGATTCCCTAGGCCAGTGATGGCGAACTCCAGGCCTCGAGTGCCACACACAGTCCAGGTTTTCAGGATTTCCATTGCATTTGACAGTTGGCAATCAAATTACCAACTGTCAAACTCTAAGGAAATCCTGAAAACCTGCACTGTGTACGGCACTCGAGGCCTGGAGTTCGCCATCACTGCCCTAGGCTATCCTTGTCCCCAGGATTACCCTGATGGTGGAAATGCCTGGGTTTTGTACCTTGCTATACTCCTAGGTACAACTCACCTATATGTTCCCCCTCTTTCCCAAGGGAGTGAAGGGGCAGGAGTGCAAGGAAATACATAGACAAAACAGGCAAGGCAACAGATATAAAAGAGCTCCAAAGCTCTAGCAGGAAACGCCACAGCTGCAACAGAAACGAACACCTCAGCTTTTCAATTTCCTTCAACGTGGTCAGTATAGTGAATCCATATTGGGTATGAAGTCAAGCCAGGTGTGGCTAAATATTCCAGAAGGGAGTGATAATAAGAATCTGCAGCTGGGATTAAGGCTATGAATAAGCTCTAGACAGAAGTGAAACCCCTTCAGCATAGAATGAAAGTAAATCCACTCCAATACAAGATAACAGTCCAGTAGGCTTCACAGAGAACCTGTAATTGATTAAGGCTTGAGAGCTCGAGATCCCAGGTCCTCCAGAGGTCATATTAGAATGTGAGACAATCATGACAACATACATTACAGGAAGGCTAATCCTAGACAGGCGAACCAGCATGCTGGTGTGTAAGAAGAAAAAGTTCCAGCACAGATAATGCTGGCAGAATGCTGATGAAGTGGAAACGCCCAATATATATAGTCAGACTTACTGATCTCATCTAGTTGCCTCATTTGTTGTTCTGCTGCATTTTCTGGATAATCTTCAAATGGTAGTCTAGAAATACCGGAGACAGCAAAGGGCTTTAGACCTGAAACACATCAGATATTTTTCTTTTCCTATGCTACAGTACAAAAACTTGTAGTTTAAATAGCATTGCTGGATTAAAAAATCTTTATTGCCACTTTTAAAAAGGGCGTTTATTTCCTGGAGATCAGTTTAATCTTGGATAATAACTGAGTAAAGCCAGAGCCCTTTAGCCAGGAAGAGCAGTTTAGTGATTTTTTTTGTCTTTCTGCAGACATTGCACAGGGGAGACTCCTGCTGCAGACATTGCACATAGGAAACTCCTGCTGCAGATGTGGCATCCTGGCACCTGTTGGGCACCACAGAAATCCTAAGGGCATGACTGGAGTAAGTAACAGCAAAGCAAACTCACAAAACACCAAACAACACAACAATACCTTAGAACACCTGGTTTCACCCCGAGCCTCTAGGGGAGCTCTACTGGTGACTTTGAGCCCGTTCCCCCTATAAATAGAGTCTTGGAGGGAGAAACACCAGAGTGTGCGGACGCTACAAGAGCTGCAGGTTGTGCATGATCTCAAGCTTATGAGACACACACCAGGCCTAGTCAGCCTAGCTACCAGTGAGGAAACCCTTGCAATTGGGTATAGAGGACAAGGAGAAGCACCTCTCAGGGACACCAGAGTGATTATAACTCTCTCCCTTAATAACCGGTTACTGGAACCGAAGCTGTGGAAGCTACATAGCCACTGCAGAGAACCAGCATACTTCACAGGGAGTCTAGCCCCCTGTTCACCTGCCGCACCCACCAACGAGAGCCCAGGGAAGAAGGTAGAATTATCATCACCCTTTTACAGTGCCCTCAGTGCTGACAACCAGGTGAAATCCGTTCTATTGAACACACCGCCCGGCCGGATGGATTCCACATCCACCCGACCTTAGCACCAGAACTAGAGAAAGGAAGCCTAACACTGCTTGCTGTGAATCTCCAGGATTGCTAAACTTCACGAACCCGGTCTGGCGTACCTGAAAACCACCAATAAAGGTACTAAAAAGACTTTGGTGTGTCTGTGTTTGACTCTTGGGCCTAACAGCAGCATTACCGCAGCTGCCTCACAACATCTTGCGCAGCTCCCGGCTCCGGGGACTCCCGCTCATCCTGTGGGGAGCGTCCCAACTTGCTGCCTACCATCCCCCGGAGACCTAGCAGCGCTGGTAAAGTTACCAGAACTCCCGCAGGTGGCGTCACGCAGACAAATCATCCCTACTGTTCCGCCATTTCCCCTATTGATCTGGACCACCGGGCCTACACCACCGCAGGCGCGGTTCCGTGACAAGAGTAGCAGACGCCTGCGACGTGAACTACCCGGCTACTGTTGGTTTGCTGCTTGGATCTGCTCAAGCTAAGTGAATCTCTTTCCTGTTTGTTTGTTTCCCTTGTGTGTTTCTTTAAAGGGATCCTGTCACCCGAAATCACCTCTAAACCTATTAAAAGCTGTCCCTAGAGCATATTAACACTGTCCCTACACTCCTTTTAGCTCCTAAATGGCATTAGTCAAAGTGAATATAAACGTTTTATAAGTACCTGATTAGTCATGATAATGAGTGACTATGCTATTCATAGTCACTCATCAAGGCAGCCCCTCTTCTTCATATCACGCCTATTCAGGCGTGCTCGTCAGTCTATGTTCAAATTCGCGCCTCCCTGCGCGCCTCCCCTCTCTCTCATAGCGTCCGGGCTTCACTGTAAGCTGTATGACGCGATTCGCGTCATTCCCGGCGCCGGATGACGTATTTGCATGGGCATGCGCAGTGCGTATTTTGAAGCTGACAGCGCGGCGCGGCTGCAAATACGTCATCCGGCGCCGGGAATGACGCGAATCGCGTCATACAGCTTACAGTGAAGCCCGACGCTATGAGAGAGAGGGGAGGCGCGAATTTGAACATAGACTGACGAGCACGCCTGAATAGGCGTGATATGAAGAAGAGGGGCTGCCTTGATGAGTGACTATGAATAGCATAGTCACTCATTATCATGACTAATCAGGTACTTATAAAACGTTTATATTCACTTTGACTAATGCCATTTAGGAGGTAAAAGGAGTGTAGGGACAGTGTTAATATGCTCTAGGGACAGGTTTTAATAGGTTTAGAGGTGATTTCGGGGTGACAGGATCCCTTTAATTGCTAGCCGGGCTGACTAGTGATCACCCACTCTGATCCCTGCAGAGTTGTTGTTCAGGGACAGCTAGAGCAGGTATCCTGTTCAGTGACAGTTGCGGAAACTGTATAGAGACGTTAAGGGAGCCAGGTGTCAGCGCTAGTTTATCTCAGGGTCACCATCTTCCCTTTTGACCTTAGCTTTAGGGACTCCTTCCCCTGTCCCTCTCGTCATCTTGCGCTGGTTGTCTCCCTACACCCAGCATGACAGAGACTCCTGCTGCAGACACTGCATGAATGGAGGCTCCTTCTGCAGACTCTGCATGAGTGGAGATTCCTAACACAGACACTGCATGACGGAAGGCTCTTGCTGCAGATATTGCATAAGGGGAGGCTCCTGCTGCAGACACTGCATGAGGGGAGGCTCCTGCTACAGACACTGCATGAGGGGAGACTCCTGACACAGACACTGCATGACGGGAGGTTCTGCTGCACACACTGCAGGAAAGGTGGCTCCTGCTTCAGACACTGCATGAGGGGAGGCTCCTGCTACAGACACTGCATGAGGGGAGGCTCCTGACACAGACACTGCATGACGGGAGGTTCTGCTGCACACACTGCAGGAAAGGTGGCTCCTGCTTCAGACACTGCATGAGGGGAGGCTCCTGCTACAGACACTGCATGAGGGGAGGCTCCTGACACAGACACTGCATGACGGGAGGCTTCTGCTGCACACACTGCAGGAAAGGTGGCTCCTGCTGCAGACCCTGCATGAGGGGAGGCTCCAGATGCAGACACTGCATGAGGGGAAGCCCCTGTTGCATACGTTATATGAGAGTAGTCTCCTGCTTCAGACACTGCATGAGAGGAAGGCTCCTACTGCAGACACTATGTGAGAGGAGGCTCCTGCTTCAGACACTGAATGTGGGGCAGACCCTGCTGCAGACACTGCATGAGGGGAGGCTCCTAATGCTGACACTGCATGAGGGGAGGCTCCTGCTGCAGACGCTGTATGAGAGGAGGCAACTGCTGCAGAAACTGCATGAGGGGAAGCTATTGCTGCAGATGCTGCATAAGGGTAGATTCCTGCTGCAGACATTATATGAGGGGAGGCTCCTGCTGCATATACTGCATGAGGGGAGACTAGTGCTGCAGACACTGCATGAGGCGAGACACCTGCTGCAGACACTGCATGAGGGGAGGCTCCTTCTGCACAAACTGAATGAGGGAAAGCTATTGCTACAGATGCTGCATAAGGGGAAGTTCCTGCTGCAGACACTAGATGAGGGGAGGCTCCTACTGCATAAACTACATGAGGAAAGGCTCCTGCTGCAGACAATGCCTGGGAGGTGGCTCCTGCTTCAGACACTGCATGAGGTGAGACTCCTACTGCAGACACTGTATGAGGTGAGTCTCCTGCTGCAGACACTGCACGAGAGGAGGATCTTGTTGTAGACACTGCATGAGGGCAGGCTTCTGCTGCACAAAGTGTACAAGGGGAGATGTGCCACAGTGACATCATTGCCTCCGGGTAGTGGTGTCACCAGAGAGCAATAAAGGGTATTGTCATCAGGCAACACACACACAACACCAACACCTCCAGGCCAGAAGGGGGAGACCAAGCCCAGGTTGAGGGTGAGCTCCCCTATATATTCTGGTCTGGTCAGGTAAAGGTCAGTGCAATTCCAGAGAGGACTGTGAAGAGTTCAGTTCCTGGGAGGACTGTGAAGAAGACCTGGATGTAAAGGAGCTGTGCTAAGTTCGTCCCAAGGTCCACTGACTAACTCCAGGCCTGAAGCTAGGGTGTGAGGAAAGGAGGAAGAAACACCACAGCAGCACTGTGCTCTCCCCAGAGGAAAAGCGCAGAGAACGGACACCGGAGTCCGAGACTGTGAAGGGTCACACATTCCGGCAGTCAACACTGGACGATGGGGGTTCCAGATTCCCAGCCAGTTCAGAGACACTGACACCAGAGAACAGAGTAAAGTAAAGGACTTAAGTTGCCTGTCATACCGGTACCTCACAGGAGTAACAGGGCTGGCAGCCAAGCTAAGCAGCAGCAGGAGACAAACTACAAGCGCAGTAAGGGAGCCAAAAGGACCCGGCCAGCTTCCGTGGACAGCTTTTACTAACTGCTCCAGTAAAAGGACTGAGAAAATCATAAACAATAAGTCTGCCTGTTAATTGTGCCTGTTGCCCTATAATCCACAGCAGAATCCCACCAGGGGAGCCGGAGACTGATTTTCCCACACACTGGCTGGAGAAGCTGCAGCAGCAAAGTAAGTGACTTGCACAAAGCACAATCCCTCACCAGGCCCCTCCACCACAACTACGCCTGCCATGGAGACCCTCAGCCCTACCCGAGGAGGGCTTACCATCCACGCTGCCCTAGGTCACCATCCCCAGCAGGAATACGGCAGCAGTGGTCCTACTGACCACATACCCAGAGTGACATCATGACAATCTCCCTGTAAATATCCCTTTTTGGACTGAGTTCAGGCCACGGGATCGTGTCACGACTACAGTGATCCTGCAGAGAGACAGCACTGGCCCGGCCCCGAGTACCCCATGGCCTGCAGGCGCATCAGAGGCTCCTGCTGTAGACACTGCATGAGGGGAGGCTCCTGCTGCAGACACTGCATGGGTTGGGGCTCCTACTGCAGACACTGCATGATGGGAGGCTCCTGCTTGAGACACTGAATCCGAAGAAGCTGTTGCTGCAGACACTGCATGAGGGGAAACTCCTGCTGCAGGTACTGAATGCTGGGAGGCTCCTGCTGTTGACACTGCATGAAGGGAGGCTCCTGCTTTAGACACCGCATGAGAAAAGGCTCCTGCTGCAGAACTTGTATAAGGATTGGCTCCTCCTGCAAACACTGCATGAGGGGAGGCTCCAGCAGCAGGCATTGCAATTAGAAGCTCCTGCTATAGGCACTGCATTAGGGGAGGCTTCTGCTGTTGAAACTGCATGAGGGGAGGCTCCTGCTGCTGGCGCTGCATGCTGGTAGGCTTCTACTGCAGACACTGCATGAGGTGACACTCATGCTTCAGACAATGTATGAGAAAAGGCTCCTGCTGCAGACACTGCATGAGGGGAGCCACCTGCTGCAGACACTGCATGAGAGGCTCCTAATACAGACACTGTATGAGAGGGAGGCTCCTACTGCAGACACTATGTCAGAGTAGGCTCCTTCTTCAGACACCGCATGAGGGGAGGCTCCTGCTTCAGACACCGCATGAGGGGAGGCTCCTGCTTCAGACACTGCATGAGGGGAGGCTCCTGCTTCAGACACTGCATGAGGGGAGGCTCCTGCTTCAGACACTGTATGAGGGGAGGCTCCTGCTTCAGACACTGCATGAGGGGAGGCTCCTGCTTCAGACACTGCATGAGGGGAGGCTCCTGCTTCAGACACTGTATGAGGGGAGGCTCCTGCTACAGGCACTGCATGAGGGGAGGCTCCTGCTGCAAGCTGCAGAATTGAGGAGGAGGAGTGGAGATGTAATTGAGCTCATGAGACACGCAGAAGATCTTTTTATGTTTCTCACTTTTTATTGTAATATTAGATACAATAAATGGGAAACCCGTTATATATTTAATATTATTTATAGTATTGGACTAAAAAAGTAATAACGTTAACTGTGACATCAATAAGCGTTGGATATTGACTTCTGAAATGCTGATTCCAATTCCATTTTTGTATACATTTCAATAGAAATCCTTTTCGGACCGCAATGATTAACTCACCTTTTACTCAGGACCTGCTTATTGTATTTCTTAACAAAAGCAATATTCTTGATTTCTTGTGGCCCCGGGAGAACTAAATTCTCCAAGGAGCAAAACAAAGCAGTTAATCTATATCAGTGCATTAGTGCATTTGACCTGAACTATTCCTCTGGCAATTGGTAGACATAAATCACAAGCTGAACTCATTAAGGTCCTGTTTAGAATGGTAACTCCATGGCCGTACATTGGCAGCCCTCTACATTACTGTACACTGATGTATGCAGAATACGCTCTACTGTGTGCGGAATGGTAATAAAACCCGGATCTGCTCCATCGTCCCTCACCGCCAAGATGTAGGATCACCAAAAGGGCAAACCTAAATCCGATTATGTTGATCTATATTGAACATTTCAAAGAGAAGGATAATGCAATTTCACTTTCCTTCCTCAAAACAGAGTCTATAAAACTCTCTGAATAAAAAAAAATGTCTAGAAGATAAAAAAGAGCTAAACTTCATAAGGATTGGACAGTCAGATCAACCGTCATAAATACTAATTATTATTATTATATATTTATAGAACACCATTGATCCCATGGTGCTGTACATGAGAAAGGGTTACATACAAAATAAGTTAAAAATACAATGAACAAACTAACAGTGACCAACGTGTACAGAGGGGAGAGGACCCTGGCCTTTCGAGCTTACATTCTAAGTAGTAATGGGAGGGAGACATGAGGTTGGGTCAGTTCCGGTGGTGGTGGAGCAACAGATCAGGTGGTGGTGAAGCACTAGGTCAGGTAGTGGAGGAGCACCAGGTCAGGTGGTGGAGCACCAGGTCCGGTGGTAGTGAAGCAACAGGTCAGGAGGTGGTGGAGCACCAGGTCAGGTGGTGGAGCACCAGGTCAGGTGGTGGGGCACCAGGTCAGGTGATGGGCACCAGGTCAGGTGGCAGTAGGGTCATTGCAGATCTCCCAGAGTGGAGGCTTTTTTAGCAATAAACTTCACAGGATTTGTCAGGATTTTCTCCAGTTTATTGTCCTGATATACACTGTGATGTACACTGTGCAATGTGCTTTGTGTGACCTGCAGTATGTCAGCTGCACAGGGGGGCCATTAAAAATCAGAATAAGACGTCACCTCTCAGATGCCACCAGTAAAATCATTAATAAACGTTCAACAATTTCAAAACAGCCAGGATCTATCTAAATGCTAATGATTCATTTGTCCTCGCATCTTTCCATGATTTGAGGTTTGTCAGGTGTTTTTACTTCCTCATTTTGTTTCTGTCCTATCACATTCCAGGTGGGGCTATTTATACTCTCCTGATAACAGCCTTGTCTACTGGCTATATTTCTATGTGGATTACAAGTAAAGAGTTCTTTGTTGATATGGATTTTGCCTGTTAGGCTGCAAACATACTATCCTACTTACATGTGAGTCTCTCGGACAAGACTCGGATCAGTGACCCTGAATGGCCTCTCTCTCTCTGGAAGGGAGTGTGATGCTGCATAAAAACACAAGCAGCTGACACTCCCATCCAGAGAGGGAGAGGCCATTCAGGGTCACTGATCTGAGTCTCATCCGAGAGACTTGCATGTAAGTAGGATAGTGTGTTTCCACCCTTAGGCAGAGACCAGTGTTGTAATTATTCTATGTTTTCTTATTTACCTTTCCTCCATCTTACTTCGATTTGCTGGTAGCCAGGTAGCATGTGTCCCTTGCTTGCCTTTATTATTTAATCCTTTGTCTACTTGTGCCTGTGCTTTATGTTTGCTCACCTTTGTTTTTGTCTATTCCTACCTACTTTCCTTATTGTGGTTAGTTGTGTGTAGTGACCTTCTGTCTGGTTCCTCAGGAGGAGTGGGAAAAAGCTCAATGGCCCTTTAGGAAGCTAGGTCTGAGCTGTGGCTCAAATTGTGCATCTTGGGACGTCATACTCTTTACAAGTAGGTGCGACTGGAGTAGTTTAGGCTTAATTTCTTCTTGTACCCATGTGTCAGTTCTTATGTGCATAACATACTTCCCTGTAATTGGGTTTTTTTGGCCTATAGCTTGTTGCTGTCAGATTAAAAAGCAAAAACGTGCAGACAGATTCCCTTAAATTTATTTTCTGGAACAATGACATGGTTCCATTATAGGAAATCCAGTAATAGAGAATGAAGGCTATGGGTAACGAAACAGTCCTACGTCCTCCAAAACATGAATGAGGTGAAGGTCTTGTGTGATGGGCATCATACACCTACAATAGTCCCATGCTCTAGTCTGAAAGCTATGATGACTTTACAACTTTCTCGAGACCCCAACTCACTATTTGATTATTTTTTTTGCTGATCAGTAAAACTGATCATACTTTTACTGGAGTTGGGTAGGGCTTGAGAAAGTTTTAAAAGTTAAGCTTAGTTAAATACAGAGTCATTACCAAGATGTCTTCAAGCTGCTGAACTAGAACTGGCAACAAATGTGCACTATAGATAAGCAGCCGCTCGGCTCGCCATCCTGTAGCATCTGCGGCAGCCATGCACTAAGTCAATGCTAATCCCCATTCACTGCACCGTAAGAGATAAATGAAATAAAGGAAGATGAATACTGTCAGGGAGTGAAAATTAATTATGGACCCAAAGAGCAAAAATAGAAATTGGATTGACACAATCTTGCCCTGCAGGGGCATTGGTCAGATCAAGGCATGTGAAGACCTCTCGTGATAAATGGCATTAAGACCCAGCGAAAATCCAATATGTATGAAGGAAGTCTCACTGTCCCTCAGTATCTGATGCTGTTGAATACATGATTCAGTATGTTGGATTTTAACATGAATGGAAGATAATCAGAACCAGAGATGAATATTATTATTATTATTATTATTATTATTATTATTATTATTATTAAGTCATTTATTCCATGGCGCTTTACATGTGAAAAGGGATTTTCATAGACAAGTACAATTATTAAGAACAACTGAAAGCACAGACTGGTAAAAGAGGAGAAAGGACCCTACTAATGAGGGTTCACAGTCTGCAAGGGTAAGGTGAGGATACAGTAGGTGAGGAGAGAGGACCCAGCCCACGAGGGCTCCCAGCCTACAAGGGATGGGTGAGGATACAGTGAGGGAGGGAAGAGGACCCTGCCCACGAGGACTCATGGTCTACAAGAGATGGGTGAGGATACAGTAGGTGAGGAGAAAGGACCCTTCCCGTGAGGGCTTACAGTCTACAAGGGATGGATGAAGATACAATAGGTGAGGAGAGAGGACCCTGCTGTGAGGGCTCACAGTCTACAAGGGATAGGTGAGGATACAGTGGGTGAGGAGAGGACCCTACCCATGAGGGCTCACAGTCTACAAGGGATAGGTCAGGATACAGTAGATGAGGAGAGAGGACCCTGCCGCAAGAGCTCACAGATTACAAGGAATGGGTGAGGATACAGTAAATGAGAAGAGAGGACCCTGCCCGGAAGGGCTCACAGTCTATAGGGGATGGGTGATGATACAGTAGATGAGGGGAGAAGATCCTGCCCATGAGAGCTCACAGCCTACAAGGGATGGGTGAGGATACAGTGGAGGAGGATAGAGCTGGTCATGTGGCGGTGTAGTGGACTGAGGATTCCTGCAGGTTGCAGGCTTGTAGATAGGTCTTCAGGTTCCTTTTGAAGGTTTCCAGAGTCTGATATGTTGAGGTAGAGAGTTCCAGAGTATGGGGGATGTACGGGAGAAATCTTGTATGCAATTGGAGGAAGAGGAAATAAGATGGGAGGAAAGAAACAGAATCTTGTGATGATTGGAGGTTATGTGCATGTAAGTACCTGGAAACTAGGTATCATATATGGACAGTGAAAATGTCTATATACACAGTGCGACACCAAAGGACAACGAGATGGTAAAAGGTGAAGGGAGGCCTTAGCAGTAGGGACAAGGGGATAGGGCACCTCCTGACACAGTCTTATGTCTTTGTTAGAAGTATAGCATCAAGCTCAACCACTAATTAGGTGCTCAAGGGAAAAGAGTCAAACAGTATAACGGTTTAACCCTGGCACACATCACGTGATAAAACCAAAAACTACACACTTTGCACTGAAAAATAAAAAACCTAAAAAGCAACTACCATTTTCATTTTTGCTTTTATCACGTGATTATACAGTCTTGTGACTGTCCCTTATTGCCCTAACACCCTGAGCAGGTCCTTACCCCTGCCGCCTTCACGTGCCTAGTCCTTGCCTGTCATCTAAGGCCACCTGTCATGTCGCCGTTGGACTCGGTGGCTGGTGTTCCTGCCCCGGCCGCAGGGAGGTGCCGGGTGCCTTTGACTGGTGGCGCCGGTGATAGGAGGGCCATGTCCTCATATGGACCTGCTCCTTTGACACCTGCCTCTGTCGCTGGGCATCGCCGTGTTTCTCCTGTAGGTGATGATAATTACAGAAGGGAAGTTCCTGCAGAGTCGTCTGGTAGGTGCAGGCTTCGTTCTTCTATCAGAAGTGGGTGGTTGGTACCAGTCGTGTACCACCATCTGGCCTGATTATAGGGGCTGTCCGGATAAGGTCATCAGGCTGTGAGTTCCAGCCTATGAGATGGAACCACACCCTTCAAATACCTTGGAGCCTGTCCCGCAGGCCGCCAGATATAGTCTTGGTTTCCCCTGTGATCTAGTGTGTATTGTGCTATTTTGACTCTGACCCTTGCCTGGATTTTCGACCCTTCTACAGCTTGTCCATTTTTTACCTTGCTGCCCTCCCGGTTTTGACTCTGACTCTTGAGTATACTTTCGAGTCCCAATTTACAGTAATACTCCATTCCTGACGACCTTCCTGCTCTGGTCCGCTGCTCATCATAGGCAGCTACCTCCTGGTAATTCCAGATCCCTGTATAGGGGTGAAGGGTCTCGGAGTTTCTCGGGGTGCTGCATTACCAGCAGCACAGCCTCGCAGCGGATGGTCGTCACACCACCCTGGCCAGTGCACTGTCTGGGGAGGACGCTAGCTTTGCTACTGCAGATAGTAAACACAGGGAAGGAAAGACAGATTGTGCTATCTATTGTAAGTTTCTTCCAACCATTAAAAGGTATTTAAACATTACCAAAAATATAAACCAAGACAGAGTGATCTAGGGTTCTTACTTTTCATCTGTACTGAACAAGATATTGGTTAGGCAAATAAATGGGTCTAAAGGGGACTGTTTTTGTGAACTACCATCTGGCAATAGGAGACCTATAGGTCAGGCAATGGTGCTGTAACATCTGTTTGAGGCCACAGGCCCAAAAAGGCTACCTTGGACACACTTGGCACAAGCCACTCCATCTGGCAGAATCCAGAGAAACCTTGACACCTTTTAACTCCTAAATAAGGATGTGGATTAACAACTGGGTCCATTGAATTGCTACTCATGAATGGGCTGCCATTCAAGGTGCAAGCCAGAAGTAAGAATGGTCACCAATGAGGGTCTAAGCTGTGTGGTCACATAAAGGACAAAGTCAGGATCCATAAGAGTAGTCAAAAAACATAAACTGTGGTCAAAATAAGGAATAAAGATAACAAGAGGCAAAACAGACAGGACTGAGACAGGAAAGCACTGGATTATATCTGGCAGCATCCAGCAGTAATCTCAGTAAACTAGAAGTTTTAGTAGGGTGTGGTGCCTTATAATAGGTTGCAGCAAGGACCCGATGACTACAGCTGGACAGCACACATTCATTATGTCAGACTGTACCAGCCACTCTAACATTAGTGGATGGACTGAGCCTGCATTGTCCAGACATTCTGGTTCTGACATTTCCAGTGGTGGACCTTCAGCCTGCCGGACCCTGGTGCAGCCTTAGTTGAGGACCGGGGGGGTGCTGGCAGAGTTGGACGGAGGAAGGGGGGGGGTGTTTGCTGGCAGCATTGGGCGAGGACCGGGGGGGGGGTGCTGGCAGCGTTAAGCGAGGGGCTGCGGATGCTGGTGTGAGAAGTGGGGGGCTGCCGGCAGGGGGGCGCGTGCGGCTCTTACCTGCGCCGCATTGTAGATCTGGGTGCCGGGGCTGGAGAGGAGGGGGGATCAGCCAAGGTAAGCTGACACAGGGACATGGGGTCTGCTGGGGGCCTCCCTGCAGGCTTGAGGGGCTTCCTACCCGGTCGGGGCCCTGGTGCAGCTGCACCACGGTAGGTCTGCCCCTGGACATTTCCTCTATCACAGGAACCACCTACAGTGTGAATACAGAGACACCTGATGACAGAAGAAGACACTACAGGAGCAGGTTCTGCTGGTGACCTCTTTTTGTGACCTCTATACAAAATGTAGGTGAACCTTTCCCTAGTTACTTGGCTGATGGTCCAAATGACCCCAGTCTTCTATCCAGTAAAACTGCACACCCGGAGGTAACAATATTAAGTTCAGCTGATTCTGCACCCTGCCCTTCCACCAGTATCCTATGGAGTTCTAGACATCTTCAAGGTCTACCAATACAGCCAAGGGACTACAACACAACCATAACTCCATTGGTCTTTCCTTTCTTGATTATTTTCAATCCCTTAAGCAGTATGTCAATAGTTCCTCAAATTTATGGAAAAGTTCTAACAACATTGCAAAGTCATTTAACTTCGTTCATGTACTATATAGATTGAACCTAGCTGGTATCTCCAGACTTCACGCACCAGTGCCGCACCTATAATGAGAACGACTACTGGATCAGCTGAAAGCAGGGTTGACTGGCTAAGTGGAACAGAGCTATTAAATAATAGAAAACGTAATGGCGCAGCCCCGTACCGCCACCTTACTTCTGCTTAAGAATCCAAGCTCACGTCTTGGAAAGTTCCAAGAATATTTTTTTTAAGCTATTAGGAGTGTAATGCATTAAAATAGAGGTCCCTGAATGTGCCGAGGACTCATAACGTGACACTAGAAAGAAGAGAATGCATTAAACATAAAATATTACATTCTATATTCCCAATCCCATGTAATGAGATTCAGCAGTTATGTAGATGAGTGTAAAAGGTTTAGCTCTGGATTGCTGACAACAGAGGGGATTTGGGTTGTAGGCTGTGAGAACAGCTTCAGTTATGGGATTAAAGCTTTGTTCTATGTGAATGGTATTGGCCGTAACAACAGAGACGGAACGGGAAAAGTTATGAGGTTTATGAGCTCCTGAAGGGGCTGAATGAGGTCCCGGAAATATTCATTAAATATTTTCTGATTCTGTTACTATTTTTTGCCCAAGTGTTATGCATTAAAGCCTTTAAAGAGTAACTAAAGTTTCATTTTACTTAAAGGGAATCTGTCAGCAGGCTTTTGCGGTGTAATCTGAAGACTACAAGATGTAGAGCAATGGTCCCCAACCTTTCTGACTTTGTGAGCCTTATCCAGCTCCCTCTTCACAGTAGTGTCACCCAGATCCTCCATTACCAGAATAATGACAGCCAGAACTTTTCCACACCAAGGCAATGTAGTAAGATCCAGGGGTTCGCACAACACCCCCGTTCAGAGCTGCTCTTTTTTCCAAGGTTGGACTCAAATTCACCATCTGGAGACCTCCTCTTCATAGCTGTTTTCTAGACCTGGTACAAATGTACCAAGCTGTCAGAAAGTTCTGAGCCACACATCTCTGGCCCGCGAGTCACATGTGGCTCCCAAGCTACAGGTTGGGGTCTCCTGATGTAGGGGATGTAATAAAAATAGAAAAGAGGCGCCATGTGAAGCTCTTATCGGCAGGGATGGATGTGTGGGGGGCTTTAGCCACTCACCTTTTGGGGTTATGCACAACTCCAGTTTCAGCCTCCTGTGACGCGGGTCCTGTCCCAGAACCGCTCCGTGCTCTTGCAGCGGGCAGCGGTGTCTCCTGCGTCACTTCTGGGTCCCAGGCACGTGATCGGACTGTGTGGTGACGTCACGGCAGGTCCTCAAGCTAGATTCTCAGTTTCCTGAGCGAAGCCAGGTCCTTTCCAGGTAGTTAGACTGCCTCAACTTTCTTCCTGATGTAGGGGATAACACATAGAATTCAGGCATGCCATTCTTGTTAAGGTCTGATCTGTTGGGTTCCTGAATGGAGACCAGAGTGCTCTAATTCAGCTCAGTTCATCGAATTTTGACAGTTCGCCAAACAATTTGACGAACGTTTGCCGAATTTTCCGAACACCATTCAAATCAATGGGAGGCAAAATCAAGGGACTAGAAAACACCTTGAAAGGGGCCTAAAAGCTGTAAAGCTGCTCATATTAGTCATAGAGACCAGGAAAAAGAACAATAATCTACTTAGAGTACAAATAGTCTCATGGCGTAGCTTGGGTGTATGTGAACATGGTCTGTGCCAGCCTGCAAACTTTTCAAAATCAGTTCACAATAGGAGGTGACTAAAATTCGCTTTAATTTCAGCGGTGAAACTCAGTTTGTGGCTGAGTCACAGGGGAAAAGTGACAGCAGTTTTCTACATTAAAGTAAAGGAGGAGTAGGAGTAAAAGGAGGATGGGTGACAGGTGTAGGCATGTCACTTAGAGAGCCCTGCACCAGTCATGCATCAAACAGTAAGGAGACCCTAAAAGAGAGTCCCCACTTTTCAAAAAATGAGTGTCACACCACAGCAAAGTGGTTTGCATATAATACTGTAGATTTTGTATTGGGCCACAATGGCAGCAAGACAGGAGGCATAGGCCCATCATTTCAAGGTTGAATATTTAGGAAGTGGTGCACAAGTGTCAGGAGCAGGTATTGTGCTCAGAGAGCTCTGCTCCGGTAATGAACAACACAGCAGAGAAATCCTAACAAGAGTCCCCACTTTTCAAAAATTAGGCACAGCCACCACTAAAGTGGCAACAATTGCCCCAGAGGTGAAATAGTGTAATGTGGAATTTTTTTTTTTTTTTAAATCTTTTTTATTGGTTTTCACATAAAGACCAAACATACAAACATTATAAGGAGTCATACAATTCCGTCCATATCATATGTTTAAATGAAATCACCCGTGGCTCCTAATGATAATAACATAGACAAAACATGTCTAATCAACCCCCCCGTCCTCACCCCCTGATTCAAATTGGTCATATACCATATAAATGCTGTCATCTAGCCATTTATAATAATCATTATGCATCTCCCCCCACCCGCATCTCTGCTAATGTACCCTTTAACCCTAGAACGCATACCCATAGAAATCTACACATTCACGCACCTGGGGCCTTTTAGGCCCGTTTTCAATTATCATGGAATAACTAAAAAAAATACTTTTCAAAGTTTATTGCAAAGTAAGGATGTATTCCCACTAGCGCTGGAGTCCGCCAGGACGGGATTCCATAATGGATCTGACCTCCTGGTGACCCCAGCTAAGGCTGGCGGACGCATACCTGGGGCCTCGCAGGCCTGCCAGGTAACCTGTTTTCTATTTTCTGTAAAATTACTTTAGTTATATTTTTGAAACTCTAGGTATTCCTCAGGTATATAGTTGTTAGTAATTTCCAGTTGTTCATATATTTTTATGCTATAGGCATTTCGGTATAGCAACCTTTTTTTGGGACTACCCCATATTCACGCACCTGGGGCCTTTTAGGCCTGTGTGCAAATAACACGGAATAACTCAAATAAAAATACTTTTCAAAATTTATTTTACAATTGCAAAGTAAGGATGCATTCCCAGTAGCGCTGGGGTCCGCCAGGAGGGGATCCGTAATGGATCTGACCTCCTGGTGACCCCAGCTAAGGCTGGCGGAATGACTGTGCCATTGTAATTTTAGATGTCAGTAAACTAAAAAGAAAAAAAGAAAAAGATTACAATCAGGCTTGTGCACTGTAAACAGTATGTGATAAGACTCTTTGTTAGGGTCCCAGCACACCAAGCGATATAAAGCAGGTAGAGTGCAGCCCCCCTCCTCTTACCTCCAACAGATCACTTTCTTGTAGTGCAGTAGAAGCCTCTGGTTTTTGAGCTCAGAAAGTTTCTATTTCCAGACAAAAGAAAGCTGACTTCTTCCTCCAAACTCCAGCAATTAGGCTGCCTTCACACTTGCAGATGCATCTGCAGCGTTTTGCAGATGCATCTGCAGCGTTTTGCAGATGCATCTGCAAGTATCAGCATGCAGACCGCGGCCCCTATGTTTATAATAGGGCGCACCGCGAGATGTCGCGTCCATGGTGCGGGCGGGAGTGTGTGATCTGTAAGCAGGCATCCGCCTGCGGACGGTTCACATATAGGAATGAATGAGTGCTTTCAGACCGCGGTGCGCCCTATTATAAACATAGGGGCCGCGGTCTGCATGCTGATACTTGCAGATGCATCTGCAAAACGCTGCAGATGCATCTGCAAGTGTGAAGCCAGCCTTAGGACAAAAAAGACCTGTGATGAGGTCAGAGACACATGACTTTGTGAGGGATCCTCCCTTCCAAGATCACATGACCATGTTGTCATGCAGAATCCACACTCTTCCCAGAGTCATAAAAGTTCTTCCCCAGCAACAATACAGACAAAAAGACTGAATATCACATGTAAACCTAGTATGGGCCTAAAAGGCCTCAGGTGCGTGAATATGGGGTAGTCCCAAAAAAAGGTTGTTATACTGAAATGTCTGTAACATAAAAATATATGAATAACTGGAAATTACTAACAACTACAGTGCCTACAAGTAGTATTCAACCCCCTGCAGATTTAGCTGGTTTGATAAGATGCAAATAAGTTAGAGCCTTCAAACTGCAAACGAGAGTAGGATTTATTAACAGAAGCATAAATCTTACAAACCAAAAAGTTATGTTGCTCAGTTGAATTTTAATAAATTTTAAACATAAAAGTGTGGGTCAATTATTATTCAATCCCTAGGTTTAATATTTTGTGGAATAACCTTTGTTTGCAATTACAGCTAATAATCGTCTTTTATAAGACCTGATAAGGCCGGCACAGGTTTCTGGAGTTATCTTGGCCCACTTCTCCATGCAGATCTTCTCCAAGTTATCTAGGTTCTTTGGGTGTCTCATGTGGACTTTAATCTTGAGCTCCTTCCACAAGTTTTCAATTGGGTTAAGGTCAGGAGACTGACTAGGCCACTCCATCACCTTGATTTTTTCCCTCTTGAACCAGGCCTTGGTTTTCTTGGCTGTGTGCTTTGGGTCGTTGTCTTATTGGAAGATGAAATTATGACCCATCTTAATATCCTTGATGGAGGAGCGGAGGTTCTTGGCCAAAATCTCCAGGTAGGCCGTGCTATCCATCTTCCCATGGATGCGGACCAGATGGCCAGGCCCCTTGGCTGAGAAACAGCCCCACAGCATGATGCTGCCACCACCATGCTTGACTGTAGGGATGGTATTCTTGGGGTCGAATGCAGTGCCATCCAGTCTCCAAACGTCACGTGTGTGGTTGGCACCAAAGATCTCGATCTTGGTCTCATCAGACCATAGAACCTTGAACCAGTCTGTCTCAGAGTCCTCCAAGTGATCATGAGCAAACTGTAGACGAGCCTTGACATGACGCTTTGAAAGTAAAGGCACCTTACGGGCTCGTCTGGAACGGAGACCATTGCGGTGGAGTACGTTACTTATGGTATTGACTGAAACCAATGTCCCCACTGCCATGAGATCTTCCCGGAGCTCCTTCCTTGTTGTCCTTGGGTTAGCCTTGACTCTTCGGACAAGCCTGGCCTCGGCACGGGAGGAAACTTCCAAAGGCTGTCCAGGCCGTGGAAGGCTAACAGTAGTTCCATAAGCCTTCCACTTCCGGATGATGCTCCCAACAGTGGAGACAGGTAGGCCCAACTCCTTGGGAAGGGTTTTGTACCCCTTGCCAGCCTTGTGACCCTCCACGATCTTGTCTCTGATGGCCTTGGAATGCTCCTTTGTCTTTCCCATGTTAACCATGTATGAGTGCTGTTCACAAGTTTGGGGAGGGTCTTAAATAGTCAGAAAAGAGATAATTAATCCACACATGTGAAGCTCATTGTTCTTTGTGCCTGAACTACTTCTTAATACTTTAGGGGGACCAAACAGAATTCTGGTGGGTTGAGGGGTTGAATAATAAATGACCCTCTGAATTAACTTTTAACGCTTTAAAAAAATAAATTTTTTTTGTGGCACTGCATTTCCCACTTCCAGGCTGATCTACAGTCCAAATGTCACAATGCCAAGTTAATTCCGCATGTGTCAACCAGCTAAATCTGCAGGGGGTTGAATTCTACTTGTAGGCACTGCATATACCTGAGGATTACCTAGATTTTCAAAATTCAAACTAAAGTACTTTTACAGAAAATAGAAAACAAGTAACCTGGCAGGCCTGCGAGGCCCCAGGTATGCGTTCTAGGGTTAAGTCTTCCAAAAAATACCAAGGCGTATTACGAAAAGGCGTGACTAATTTGTCAGTTTCTTCTCTGTTGAGTTGACGTATAATAAAATCTTTTCATTTTTTAAAGAGTTTTTGTGGTTTGGTGTCTTTGTCACTTTCTGTTTCTGTTTTTTCAAGAATCATAGATCCTTTCATGATTTCCTTGATTTGTATAGCAGGACTGTCTTATGCTGTTTTGCTCCTATTGGAGTCAAGATAAACTGCATGAATCATGCTGCCCCCAAATTTTGTTTTTGTTTTTGCTTTATGATATTCGCTGTTCGTCGGATCCGTAGCTTAACAGGATTGTCAGCTTCTTAACTTGTGCTTTGTTCACCTCTTTATTTTAGATGCACTTATTTATTTACTTCGGGCGTTTATGGATGAAAGCTGGCCTACGAGTGTTATGGATCGGACTCACAAAAGATACTATAGCTACTGCGGATTGGGGAGGAATATAAACCATGGGAGGAATGAAGGCACTACACTGTCTATATATGAACTGGCTAATGTCATTTTAATGGTTATATATTGATTGTGTATGGTATTGTGCTTTATCTCTCTCCCTACCTTTCTCAACCTCAGTGTTATCTTTTACTTACTCATGTGTGTCCTAATCCATGGCCTCTATATTAATTGTCCCATTTAAGTATAGTAAAAAGTGAATTATTATGCCATTTTAGTGATTAGGATTCTTCTCATATTGCTTCTGATGTGCCCTTAAGTTTGCCCACACTTAAAATGGCGACATGCGATGTGCGCATGCTCACTGGACGACCGGGAGTAGACAGTGAGGGGGACTTCCAAAAAGGATGCACAAGGGGAAATGACGTCACCCGAAGCCATATTCCGGACCCTGTGCACCCCGGAATGCCCTCCCTGCTGTTTCATGACTGCTCAGACAGTGCACAATGCAGCCAGGTGAGCTGTCTGCTATTGGCTGGGCTTCATTTATAAACCCCACAGTTTGAGCACTATTCACCACTAGCCCCCCGAAGCAGGCGACGCGAAACACGTGTCGGAGCTACTGGACCAGTAGGCAGAGTTGGAGGACCCCTTTACTAGGCTCATGGGTAAGCTACTAAATTCGTGCTTCTCTTATCTGCACACTTTAGACTAAGGGTTTAGATCAGACCCACCAGGGCTGAACTGCACTTTACTACCCCGGTCTATGCACTAAAAGCACTTGCACTTTAACTACCCCTCTGAACCTCATTTTACAGTCCTCCTCCCTGTGTCTACTTGTCATTTGTCTCCCTCCTTCACCTTAAATTCTTGTCATTTCTATTTATGCACGATATTTATTGTACCCACTGCATAAAATAAAACATTTATTTTGCAAAATACACTAGTGTGGACAGTACATGCGTGAAAACTATCTAGGCAATAGAACTCTCTGTTCTTTGGGTTTTTAATGATGTATATTGAGTAGTCTGCCTACAACATGGTCAAACCTGGGTCCATATTTGTTCTTATAGTTCCTTTCATGTCCGACCATAGTTGGCCCACACTAGGAGGTCTCGCGTCTAACCATTGCCTTAAAATAAGTCATTTAAACGTGATCATTCTAACGTGTAGCAGTTGGGACTTTTCTTTAGGTAGAGCAATGTCAGTCGTCCTATGAAATATCCACAAATGTTTGTCCATAGGTAATTATATAATGTGGATTTTAATGCAGCACACTGAAAAGTACACCAGCGCCTAGTCTCCCTATCCTGACATTGGGGTGCAAAAGTCCTTGGAGATCCATGACTTGTTCATCTTGATAAACATAAGACAATCTACACTCTCGGTGGACAGCTGTATGCACTCATCTGTCAGGACATCACCAGCAGCACTGAAGACACGTTCTGAGAGAACGCTGGCTACCGGGAACGACAATCTCTATGGGCCCCTTTACACGCGGCTACATTTCTAGGGTGGCTACAGGTAACTTACTGGTTGCAGTTGACGCACACCAGGGGCCAGGGTTACTCCCGGTTTAGACAGGCGATTCTTCTCCTTCCTTGTCACGGGTGGACCGCGCCTGCCGGTAGTGGGGCCCGGTGTAGTGCAGATCAAAATTGAGGTCGTCTTACGGGAACAGATTAAAAAGGGGTTTTAATTTGTTTTCTTCGTGACGCCACCTATGAGTAGATTCGGTAAGGGCTACCGACGCTGCGGAACCTCCCGGGGTGATGGACAGCAGCAAGATGTTACGCTCCCCACAGGCTGAGCGGTGATCCCCGGGGGCTGGAGCTGCTCAAGATGTTGTGCGGCAGCTGCGGTTACCTTAAGTTCATGACGGACAGTTCATAAGGAGACACGGACACAGATAGTCTCTGCAACGGTTCTTTACTGTAACCAGCAGGCAGTACATGGCTTACAGTGGTTGAGTAGAAGACCGGGTGGACTTAGCAGTGATAGTGCTCCTCAGAGATCCGCAGTGTACCTCCTCTCTACCTCCTTAGCTTCTCTTGCCAGCGTCGCCCAGGAATACCAGGTCGGGTACGGGGAGGCTGCTTCAATGCCCTATCCATGATGTACGTTCTGGATTCTTTGGGGAGCCTTGGGTCCCTCGGTGGGTACACCGCTGGTTAGACGACTGGAAACTGGCTGGTGGTGGGGTGCTCCTATAAAGCTGCTCCTCCACGGGGCTGGTTCGCGTGACAGAGGTGAACTGCTGCCAGCTTCGGTACCAGTGAACCGGCTGTAAGTTGTGGGCACGGGAGTCTTTTGGGAACCCGTGTAGAAATGCCCATTCCCGGTGGTTAAGGCCTCAGGTGCGGACACCCGACCGGTGACGGCCCCAGCTCCACTCCAAGTTCTAGTCTGCTCTCTTCAAGTTCTAGACTACGTTCTCACTCACTGTCTAGATTATTGTGTTCTCTTCACTACCCTAACACTCCACCCACCAGGACCTATGATTGGTCCCCTGTTCTAGGTGTTGTATGTTGGGTTGGATCTCTGAGTTAACTATTTCACTGCTTTGTCTAGAGAATATTGCGGCTGCAATATCCCTTGTGACGCACTCGTTGCGGGGCGCCACACTCCCCCTTGGTTAAATCAGCTTGTCCCCAAGCGTCAAACTACTCGCATTACAGAGGTTTTTACATTTTTATACATATATGACACACTTTTATTAAAATAGAAAAACAGGTAAAGAAATGCTTTGATGTTATAAGCAAAGAAACAGGTAATCACTTTGTGCGGACCCGGCGGGCGGTCGGCTGTACTTTAACTAGAGTCCAGGCTGTAGCCGCGAGATCACACAGTCAATGATTAACGGGAACAGAGTCATTGATGAAGTTCAAGTTTTAAAGTCACTGGCTCTGAGGGTGATGGCGTACCCGGATAGCGAACCACCCATCTGCACAAGCATAGCGCTCATAGGTGATTATATCGCCTCGGTATAGGTCGCGATCGGGATGTCCTCTTGGCAAGTTGGACTCAACGTCCCGGCGCCCCACAAACACCTCCTCATTCAAACCCACCTCCCAAGCGAACCCCCACCCGGTATTTAAGTTAAAGGTGGAAATTCTACCTTCACGGCGGAGTTCATCAGGCAGCGGCGGCTGGCGGCGAGCCTCGGCACGGGCCTCCATGTTGGCGCGTTCTCGGGCTTGCCACTCCTCTCGTCGTCTCTGGCGTACATCTCCGTCGTTACGGCTCGGGGTGTAAAGATGAGTAATGGAGCTGGTGGTTTGGCGGGAAGCTTGAACTTGGCGGGCTGTCTGTATCGGAACCCGGTGGAACGGCACAGGGGAAGGTGTCGGCAGTGCACCCGACCAGTGTACCCGAGCTGTGTGCCCGGAAGGAAGTTCTTTGTTGTCTCCCCAAGCGAACCCGGTGTCGAAATCCTCAGCGGTGCTGTGGGTCTCGTCGTCATCCTCTCCGACCTCTTCCTCGATGACCACATCAGGCTGCTCGTTGATGAAAGACGTTAAAGCTTGTTCCGTTGTACAACGGGGCGGTGGTGCTGCGGATCCTTCCGTAGGGACGTCCTGTAGGGCTTCCAGGCTGCCTGCCTCTTCATCTGTTTCCGCAGGTAAAGGTGTTTCAATCCCGGTTACCAGGTAGGCCTCTGTGGTTGCAGAGGAGGCCTCCGGTTCAAGGGAGAAACAAGCGGCAGTCTCGGTAGGGTGGAAACTAGTCGCGGGTTCCGCAGGTGGAACCTGGTAGAGATCGAGTTCTTCCATGGAGCGTGTTATGAGCTCCGGCTCAAGAACGGAATCGGTTGCGATGTTGGTCGCTGGAACGGGTCGAGTTGCGGCCTCCACCGGAATGACACAGTCTATTGGCTCAGGTGACGGAGCAGGACAGGTGGTAGGCGATGGTGAGGCGGTCGAGAAGCTGGTGACGTCGTCTGGGCTTGGAGAAGCTGCACCCGGTCGGCTCTGCTGCATCGCATGGTGTAGTCGTCTGCCTAGGGTCGCGCTCCAGCTACGGATCGTCCATTCCACTGTCTCTAGTAACCGCACCCGGAGGTCTTGTAGAGCCTCTAGCCAGAAGTCGGGGCTGCCGTCTATGGTAAGGGCAGGATCCGGACCCGGTTGGCTTATGGCTGCTCTGGCCTCCGCCTCGACCTCCCGCATCAGGTCTTGGAGTCTCATGCTGTCCATTCTTCTTTGGAGGGAAACCACACCCGATCAACCGGTAAGACGTTCTGGTTGAGCTGATGAAGATGTCTTCTCTCTCTGTCGGTGTGTCTAGGTATGACACTCCCATCTCCTCTGGGCTTTTGTAGTCCAATCGTGGGAAAAGTCTTTGGGATCCGCCCCCATGGTTGATTCGATCAATCAGGGCGGACAAAGAGTTTGGCGCCTTTTGTCTTTGGCCCTCCCACAGTGAGGGGGGGGTTGACTCACTCTTGGGCTTCACGTGGCGGCTTCTTGTGGCGGGAACGCCATCTTGGGCGCCATCTTGACCCAATGGTGTAAAGGCGGGAAAGTTCTTTTTAGGACGAACAAAGTCCAATTGTAGACAATAAAGTCCAGTTTAAGCACAACATACCCGTTGGTAACGGGCCTGCTCGTATCCTGTTCGTGACGCCATTTTCTGACGCACACCAGGGGCCAGGGTTACTCCCGGTTTAGACAGGCGATTCTTCTCCTTCCTTGTCACGGGTGGACTGCGCCTGCCGGTAGTGGGGCCCGGTGTAGTGCAGATCAAAATTGAGGTCGTCTTACGGGAACAGATTAAAAAGGGGTTTTAATTTGTTTTCTTCGTGACGCCACCTATGAGTAGATTCGGTAAGGGCTACCGACGCTGCGGAACCTCCCGGGGTGATGGACAGCAGCAAGATGTTACGCTCCCCACAGGCTGAGCGGTGATCCCCGGGGGCTGGAGCTGCTCAAGATGTTGTGCGGCAGCTGCGGTTACCTTAAGTTCATGACGGACAGTTCATAAGGAGACACGGACACAGATAGTCTCTGCAACGGTTCTTTACTGTAACCAGCAGGCAGTACATGGCTTACAGTGGTTGAGTAGAAGACCGGGTGGACTTAGCAGTGATAGTGCTCCTCAGAGATCCGCAGTGTACCTCCTCTCTACCTCCTTAGCTTCTCTTGCCAGCGTCGCCCAGGAATACCAGGTCGGGTACGGGGAGGCTGCTTCAATGCCCTATCCATGATGTACGTTCTGGATTCTTTGGGGAGCCTTGGGTCCCTCGGTGGGTACACCGCTGGTTAGACGACTGGAAACTGGCTGGTGGTGGGGTGCTCCTATAAAGCTGCTCCTCCACGGGGCTGGTTCGCGTGACAGAGGTGAACTGCTGCCAGCTTCGGTACCAGTGAACCGGCTGTAAGTTGTGGGCACGGGAGTCTTTTGGGAACCCGTGTAGAAATGCCCATTCCCGGTGGTTAAGGCCTCAGGTGCGGACACCCGACCGGTGACTGCCCAGGGGCCCGCACGGAGTGCGGAGCCCCAGCTCCACTCCAAGTTCTAGTCTGCTCTCTTCAAGTTCTAGACTACGTTCTCACTCACTGTCTAGATTATTGTGTTCTCTTCACTACCCTAACACTCCACCCACCAGGACCTATGATTGGTCCCCTGTTCTAGGTGTTGTATGTTGGGTTGGATCTCTGAGTTAACTATTTCACTGCTTTGTCTAGAGAATATTGCGGCTGCAATACTCCCTTGTGACGCACTCGTTGCGGGGCGCCACACAGTGAAATCATGGAGACAAGGTTCTATCTTGTTGCTGTGTACAAATGGAATAATCTCTCCATGATTTCACTGCAACCAGTAAGATACCTGTAGCCACCCTAGAAATGTAGCCGCGTGTAAAGGGGCCCTAAGGCATGACTACTGAGCTCAGGCCACTTTTTCAGTTTTGAAGCCCAAAATGCATGAGGGTCCAGTTCCACAGTCATGGCATCAATATTAAGCTGTAGATATTCCTGCACCATCCACTCTAGGTGTATCCTACTTGTCAGACTTGTCCTCTCTTCTGGCATTGCAAAGTAAGGTCTAAAAAAAAATGGTAAAAATGCCTGCCAGAAATTGCTGGTAAAAGAAATACTGCTGCTGGTAATGTTTCTCCGGACGTACAGTACCCTGGGTTGGAAGTGTAGAACTGTGATGTGCACTATGCCCGCCACTTGTGTTTTGGGGAAAAGCAGCATTAAGATTCTCTAAAAACTTCTTTTGATACTCCTGCATGTGTGTGTCCCTTTCCAGGGCAGGAAACATTTCACCACATTTACTCTTGTACCGGGTATCTAACAGTGTGACAACCCAGTAATCTGAATTACTTCGAATTCTAGCAATCCACGCATCATGTTGCAGATAGTGCAGCAAGAAAGCACTCACATGTCTTGCACATCCAGGATGCCCAAGTCCTTGTTGTGTTGGTGGCAACGGGGTAACATTCCTGCTTGTTTCCTCCATCCTCTCCCGCCAACCTCACACAACAGAAACGTGACCAAAATCTACCCCATCTGTTGAGTCTGCCATCAACATTGCCTCTTTCTCCTCCATTTCTTCTTCACCTCCTGCACCTTCATCAACTGTTTGACTGCTACTATGAGCTCTACCTCTCATCCAGCCTTGCATGCCATCCGCCTCTGTGCTGACAAAAGTCGGGACCATTCAGGTCTTGTTATACCTTCTGCATACGCCTCCTCCTGTACTTTCTCCTCTTCCTGTTCGACCACAACCTGACTCCGCTTACTGGTCAAAGTGTGCTCCAGCATGTAAATGACAGGAATAGTCATGCTGATAATGGTATCGTCAGTGCTAAACATCTTTGTCGCCATTTCAAAACTGTGCAGAAGGGTGCAGAGGTCCTGATCTGTGACCACTCCAGTAGCGTGATTTGCCCCACCTCAGGATCAAGTTGTCCCAGGCTGTACGTCATGACATACTGCACCAGGGCTCGTTGCTGCTGCCACAGTCGCTGCAGCATGTACAGAGTGGAATTGCATGATGTCGGCACATCGCATTTTAGGCAGTGAACCAGCAGGTCGAAAGATGATGTAGTGATGCAACTCATTGAGCCACGAGGTGCGAACAGCGAAAGTGAGCACACAGCGACCGTGCCCTGTGCAGCAGCGCATCTAGGCCAGGATAGTGGGCTAGAAATTGCCGGACAACCAGGTTCAGGCCATGAGCCATGAAAGGCACGTGTGTCACCTTGCTCTGGCGTAGATGTGGCTCCCCACTGGTCAGGCGTCACAAATGAGGTACTGCACCCAAAGATGAGCGTGTGGTTATCCCTGTCACAAGTAGAATGCAGAACACTGTGGAAGGATTTGATCCCAACACACACACACCAATGCAACCGGGGGAAGGTCCTAAAAAAGAGAGTTGGAGAGTGGTGAGAGAAGCAGGTGGAACGCACAGGGAGTCTTCAGGAGTGTCTTCCCCGAGGAAAGACGGAGAACAGGAGCTTACCCGAGAGAAAGAAAGGGGGCTTCAAAAGAGGGCTAGAGAGAGAAGTAGACCAGACAGAAAGGTTCTGACTTGTTCACCCGGAGTGCACGGGTCTGACAACGCGGCCTGGAGTGTTCACCCTCCGACTGGACTCATCCCGGCTCCGAAGACGTTTTCAGGGTGTTTATCCACGGGACGTACTACTGCTCGCGAAGCAGGCATCGAGAAAAGAGAGAAGGGACAGGACAAGGGTAGATCCAAGAAGGTACCGCCAGAGACTTCCACAGATTCTGCATTCTGCTGCGACCACCCGGCCGGCCTTCCTGTAGGAAGTACTGTGAGCTGTATCACCATCTCGATTAGTTTTTGCAAGTAAAGTACCTGGAAGAGTGAATTGCCTCTGTGTTTCTGTCCTGCTTTCATCAACTTTTCTCAATGAGTTGCACCGTCCTGGAAACAAGTAACACTGCCCCGGAGGTTTAGCTCTACCTGTAGGGGGCTGCTCCACCCTAGCCACAATACCACCACCCTCCGGAGGACTGTGGCGGTGCTGGTGTTTAGTCACCAGGTACTACAGGTGGCGTCACGAGACAAAGACTTTAATCCCTTGTGAATACTAAAAACCCTCTGCTTCTTTTAGGCTGTCCACCGGGGCCACGGATCTGGGCAGGCCACCGACGACATTCCCCCGTTTGGAGAGAAAGAGGCCCAAACATCCGAGTTCCCATACCCTGGGGTGCTACATAGAGCCGCACTCAGGTTTGCAGCATTGTCACACACAGCCTTCCCTGGCTGCAGGTTCAGTGGAGACAACCATTGATGAAACTCGGTCTCCAGCTGACCACAACTCCTCAACTGTGTTTCCAAGGCATTTTAACATTAGGACAGAATGATGGCATTGAGCCCTGCTGGCAGTGTTGTGAGGTGTGCTCGACTCCTTCTGCAAAGTTGGAACATGTGTGGCATTTTCTTTGCCTAGAAGCCGGTGTATTTTGAGCAGAGCTTTCGGTTACTTTACCACATACCCCATGGACACCAAGTGTTTTCCCCTTACCCCCACGCATATTCCCCTTCCTCCCGTAACCACGGCTTTTACCACTTATATTTGATGATAACAGTTTGAAATTTAAAAATTAAAAAAATGAGAAATAATCTTTTCAATAGATACATTATCTCCATAAAATACTCACCATAAAAAGAAAATCATTAAAATAAGATAAATCTTGTTATATAGCCATAGGACAATGAGACAGAGGGGAATGTAGAAGAGTATGCTTATTATTATATCTTTAATTTAAAGGTTTTCAGCCAAATGTTGGTGTTTTCTACGGGTTATTTCCCACCGTTCTGAGCTCTGTGATTGTGGAGAAAGGTGAAGGTGAACATCTGTTAACAGAGAATTAGAAAACCACATGAGCATGACCGCGAACAGGAGGACGGGGCAAGAATACTGCAAATAATGCCAACACAGTACATGTGTATACTACAAAATAGAAGAGGAGAGCGGAACATTGCATAGAGTGGTGCTGATATATAGATTACATACATAGTAATTAGTATGTGTATGGACCATAAAAGAAGGAAACAGAGGGAGAGACGCAGGATATCATGGAAGATGTGACACTGCCACAGCTGAGGTGGTCAGGTGGCATTGTAGTGTTTGTTATAGGAGTGCAGCTCAATCTACAGCAGCACAGATATCACAATTAGGGATGGGCGAATCTACTCGCTAGGACTCGTTACTCGGCGAGTAGTAAGGGACTCGCAGGACTCGGTACTCTGTGAGTTTCCCAGCGAGTCAGAGTCTCAGAGTTAGTGTCTCAGAGTCAGAGTCTCAGAGTCAGAGTCTCAGAGTCAGAGTCTCAGAGTCTCAGAGTCAGAGTCTCAGAGTCAGAGTCTCAGAGTCAGAGTCAGATTCAGAGTCTCAGATTTTGAGTCTCAGATTCAGAGTCTCAGATTCAGAGTCTCACCCTCAGAGCCAGAGTCAGAGTCTCACCCTCAGAGCCAGAGTCAGAGTCTCACCCTCAGAGCCAGAGTCAGAGTCTCACCCTCAAGGTACCGTCACACAGGGACATATCGCCGGCGATATTGCCGGCAACTGAGGGGCGTGGTCAGGTTGCGGCGACATCGCCGGCGAATTGCCGCGTGTGACAGGGCGATAATCAGAGCCAGAGTCAGAGTGTCAGAGTCAGAGTGTCAGAGTCAGAGTGTCAGAGTCAGAGTCTCAGAGTCTCAGAGTCAGAGTCTCAGAGTCAGAGTCTCAGAGTCAGAGTCTCAGAATTTCATGAAATAATAAAAAAAAAAATGCGTGGGGCTCCGCGCAATTTCTATGTCTAGCCAGGTACAGCTAAGCAGCTGGGGGCTGGAATCCGCAGCGCAGGGATGCCCCAGCTTTCTGGGCACCCCCCGCTGCAATTTGCAGCCCGCAGCCACCCCAGAAGATGGCGCGTTCATTGAAGCGCCATCCTCTGGCGCTGAACCCCGCTCTTCCAGCGGCCCTGGTGGCGGTGGCACGCTGGGTAATAAAGAGGTTAGGGCCAGCTTTGTATTATCAGCAAGCCCTAAGCCCGAAATTTATGGCGGTCACGCCAATATTAGACATGACCGCCATGAATTTCTATTAAATAGTTTTAAAAAAAACACAACACAGAGAAAATTTTTTATTAGAAATAAAAAAAAAGCCATTAGGGACTCCATCTTTAATTAAAAAAATCCTCTTCTGTCCGACGCAGTCCAAAACGCGATGTCCTCTCTGCTCATCCCTGTACATAGATATAGATGTCTATACACAGGGAATGAGCAGACTGAGAACAATCTCAGTTCTGCTACATCAGGCAGCAGGCGGGCTCTAGGACCCTGGAGCTGCGGCAGCCAGCACACAGAGCAGACAGGACTCTTATCTGTGCGAGTTTGCGAGCGATTACTTGCAAAGTAAATGAGTCCAATGCAAATAAATGGCAAAACTAGGATTGCTTCAGGCTGAAGCTTCCGAGACACATCTGTGATTTGTAAATCGCACACTACTCGCTATTACTCGCTTCCCCATTCATTAACATTGGACCCGCTAGACTCGCAATGAGTAGTGAGTCCCGGGCTCGGACTCGCTAGAGTCAAGCGATTCCGAGTAATTTAGGATTCGCCCATCACTAATCACAATGCACAAACAACACAGCATGAGCTCTGCCACATCTAAATATATACATGGCAACTGTTGGAAGGCTGGGAGCAGTATAAGTGTACATGTAGCACAGTTGAGTTTGACATAGCAGAGCTGAAACAGTTTGTGTATCGTTCATAGTTTTTTATTGGAGTACTGGTCAATCTATTGCAGTACATACAGACATCACAATGCACAAAAAAATACAGCACCAGCTCTGCTACATCCTACTATATAATGGTCTAATCGCATCTGTCTGTAACAGAAATCCATGGGGACAGGAGGAGCGGGGATAGGAGGAGCAGTGACAGGAGGAGCGGTGACAGGAGGAGCGGGGACAGGAGGAGCGGGGACAGGAGGAGCGTGGATAGGAGGAGCAGAGACAGGAGGAGCGGGGACAGGAGGAGCGAAGACAGGAGGAGCAGGGACAGGAGGAGCAGGGACAGGAGGAGCGGTGACAGGAGGAGCAGGGACAGGAAGAGCGGTGAAAAGAGGAGTGGTGACAGAAGAAGCGGGGACAGGAGAAGCGGATACATGAGAAGCAAGGACAAGAGGAGCGATCGCAGGAGGAGTGGTGACAGAAGGAGTGGTGACAGGAGGAGCGGTGACACAAGAAGCAGGTACAGGAGGAGCGGTGACAGGAGGAGTGGTGACAGGATAAGTGGGGACAGGAGAAGTGGGAACAGGAGGAGCGATGATAGGAGGAGTGGTGACAGGAGGAGCGGTGACAAGAGCAGTGGGGACAGGAGGAGCAGTGACAGGTGGAGTGCTGACAAGAGGAGTCGTGACAGGAGGAGAGACGGAGGAGTGGTGACAAGAGGAGCGGTGACAAGAGCAGTGGGGACAGGAGGAGCAGTGACAGGAGGAGTGCTGACAAGATGAGTCGTGACAGGAGGAGAGACGGAGGAGCGGTGACAGGAGAAGCGGTGAAAGGAGGAGTGGTGACAGGAGGAGAGATGGAGGAGCAGTGACAGGAGAAGCCGTGACAGGAGGAATGGAGACAAGAGGAGCAATGACAGGGGGAGCGGGTGACGTCAGTACAGCTACGTCGCTGTGTACTGCTTCAAGCACCGCATGCGCAATGCGGTACTTGAAGATTACAGAGCGGCGCGGGTGTACTGACGTCACCCGATGCCGGAAATGACGCGATTCATGTCATTACAGCCCAGGCAGTGCCGTGGAGAGCAGGGAGGCGCTGAATACAACATGAATAGAAGATCACGCCCATTAGGACGTGATCTTATGATGAAGAGGGCACGCCCTAAGGGCTAAAGAATATAGCCTCTGCTAATTAACATCACTAATGAGTAAGTTATAAAACATTTTTCTCCACTTTCACAGGATGCTTTTCTGAGACAAAAGGAGCGTGGGATTAGTGATGGGATGCCGCAGGGACATGATTTTGAAGCTTAGGTGGCGTTTTGGAGGTGATAGGATCCCTTTAAAGAGGACCTGTCACTCCCCTGCTGCATTGCAAACTACAGTAAATGCAGCACTGAATGCAGCATGTCTGCTGCATTCAGGGAAGGGGTTCCCCATGTTTCTAGCCCCCTCTAAGCTTTAAAAAAGACATTAGAAAACTTACAGTTAAGTAGTCTAAAGGGTGGGCTCTTATTAAGCTGTCTTCACTGCTGGCACAGTCCTCTAGCCTCCTCCTTGTGTATTCCACCCCTTCTATGTCTCTGCGCCGCCTCCTGTTCTGCTTGCTCTGCCCTCCTCCTCTCATGCTCTCTGTCACTCAACCTGCTGCACATAGCTTGGACAGAGCGGCTGCAAAGCATTTGGCCTGACGTCAGCGCCAGCTTCCCGCCCTGCTCTCTGAATAAAGCATAAACAGGACGGGAATCTGGTGCTGAGGTCAGGCCAAATGCTTTGCAGCCGCTCTGACCGAGCTCTGTGCAGCAGGTTGAGTGACAGAGAGCAGGAGAGGAGGAGGGCAGAGCAAGCAGAACAGGAGGCGGCGCAGAGACATAGAAGGGGGTGGAATACACAAGGAGGAGGCTGGAGGACTGTGCCAGCAGTGAAGACCTCTTATCAGATCCCACCCTTTAGACTCTTTAGACTACTTATCTGTAAAGTTTGTAAAGTGTTTTTTAAAGCTTACTGGGGGGCTAGAAACATGGGGGGGCCCTTCCCTGAATGCAGCAGACATGCAGCATTCAGTGCTGCATTTAGTTTGCAATGCAGCAGGAAGGTGACAGGACCTTTTTAACCATGAATGGGGCAACATTCCTCTCCCAAAACTCCAACAATTGTCTCCTTACCTCCCACATGTCTACAGACTGTTATAAAAAGAGGGGATGCTGCACAATAGTAGACCCGGCCCCGATACAACTTTTTGGACATTTCTTGCAATTTCTAAATGAGTTAATTTTTTAAAATGAAATAGAAAAATGTCAAACATTCAACTCTTGATCTGTTTTATGTTCTGCTGGGAACCAAATATGAGATTTCTATATTATTATATTCCTGTTTTCTTTACATTTTACGCAAAGTTTACATTTTTTTGGAATTGGGCTTGTACTTAGTAGTGCACCTTAAGGTTATGTTCACACAGGTAAGGTTTTGCTGCGTTTTTGGGGTCAGGTTTTGCCTTGATTTTATGTACCGTAATCTATTCCTGCATTTTTGGTTTCCAGCAAAACCTATATGATTTCAGGATAAGCTGTCCATACACATTGGCTTTTGTTCTCTGCAGAAAGTGGAAAACAGGTTTTGCTGCATTTTTGAATGAATGAGCTGTCAATTCTTTTCTGTGTTTTTGCTATAGTTTCTAGGCAAATTTGCAGCAAGAAAACACCAAAAAGGCAGCAAATCTCATACCAAGAAATCAGAAGAAAGAAGTAACCCCTTGCAGTTGCTGCAGATCTGCTTGCACCAAAAACCTACGTGTCTGAATGTAGCCGAATAGAGACTATTATGGATTTATACACCAGATCACGCAACATAAAGACAGCAGTTCAGCCCCAACTTTCAAAACAGATGACTCCCTATGGCCGATATATTTTTTCCTCTACAACAGTCATTAATTAACATATTCTCAATATGCCACAGCCAATTACCATTATGATTTCAATTAAGATTTGGATTGTGAGAAGAAACCCATTTTTGCTAACAAGGCAGAATGTTAATTTGGCTGTTCTCACGTCCAATATTCAGATACACTTAAAGAAATCAGTTATTAACAAATAGAAGTAATAATTAAGCATCTGCAGTGCAAGTACGGAGGAGGGTATTATGACAGCATAAACCAGATGTAGTGGTGAGTTCTGTGAAAACAATGTCCAATCTGTACAGGATGGCTAAAAACATAATGGGGTTCTCGGGAATTAAAGGGAACCAACCAGCAGGTTTTAGGGCTATAAAGTGAAGCCGGTGCCTTACAGGCTCTGGAATGCTGAGAGCAATCATACCTTTACTTCAATGATTACATGTATGATTGCAGAGCAAAGAGTTATCAACCACTGGGAAAACAGGGCAGCACATTAGCATAAGTGACTATGTGGGGTTAGGTTTCTTTTTATTACTCCCCAGTTTTCTCTAAGCCAAACCCTCCCCTCTCCCTCCCCTCTCAGTCCCTCCCTGTTACTATATTCCAGGCAGTGGCACAGGACCTCTGACATCGTATATGGTGATAGCTTAATGTCAGCATCTTATGTTCCCATCACTCCCTCTGTCCCTCCCACTTTCATCCCCGGCTTTTCACTGCTTCACCTGTCTGTGATTGGCTAGTCACTGAAGAAGGTCGGGGACGCCCCCTCCAGTCTGTATGCATCCCCGGTCTCCTCTCCTCACAGACGGAGGGAAGATGCAGGATAGGAGACTGGGACAGATCCCGACTACTGTGACTGTAATGACAATAGCGGCGATCTGTGCCTTCTCCTTTCCTGCATCTTCCTGCTGTCTGTGAGAGGAGACCGAGGATGTGCACAGACTGGAGGGGATGGGACCTTCTCCGGTGACTGGGCGAGATGCAGTGAGAAGCCAGAGACAACGAGGGAGGGAGTGATGAGCACATAGGACGCCTGACATTGTGCTATCACCATGTACGATGTCAGACATAATGTTCCTGGTATATAGTGACAGAGCGGGAGGAAGGGAGGAGGGTTTGGCTTAGAGCACCCAGGGGACTAATAAAAAGAAACCCAATCCCACATAATGTGCTGCACTTATGCAAGTTTGCTACACTGTTTTCCCAGTGTTTGATAACAATTTTCTCTGCAATCATACATGTAATTATTGAAATAAAGATATGATTGCACTCAATATCCCAGAGCCTGTAAAGCACTGGCTTCACTTTATAGACCTAAATCCTGCTGCTTGGTGCTCTTTAAGGAGATATAGAATTTCAATGAAGCAAGTACAGTTGGAGCTTATACTTATATATATTTTGTAGCTTTTTGGCAAAAGAGAATCACTTTACATGTTACTAATACTTATAACGTCAAAGTCTATTTATAAGGGCAGTGAGGGAGGAGGGGGATGCAGCTGCAGTATATCTTCCTCCTCCTGTGAAAGGGGAGAAGAAGAAGACCTCGGCTTCCTAGTCCAAATGTAGAGAAGAAAAATATGGAAAACAAGTCTACAGTTGTGGCCAAAAGTATTGACACCCCTACAATTCTGTCAGATAATGCTCAGTTTCTTCCTGAAAATGATTGCAATCACAAATTCTTTGGTATTATTATCTTCCTTTAATTTGTCTTCAATGAAAAAACACAAAAGAGAATGAAGCAAAAAGCAAAACATTGATCATTTCACACAAAACTCCAAAAATGGGCCGGACAAAAGTATTGGCACCCTCAGCCTAATACTTGGTTACACAACCTTTAGCCAAAATAACTGCGATCAACCGCTTCCGGTAACCATCAATGAGTTTCTTACAATGCTCTGCTGGAATTTTACACCATTCTTCTTTGGCAAACTGCTGCAGGTCCCTGATATTTGAAGTGTGGCGCCCCGCAACGAGTGCGTCCCAGGAGGGTATTGCAGCCATAAATGCAGCCGCAATATTCTCTGACACAGCAGTGATCTGGTTAACTTTGAGATCCAACCCTGCATGCATCACCTAGAACAGAGGGCCAACCCAGGGTCCTGGTGGGCGGAGTGCTAGGGAAGTGTGTAGGAAGTACAGACACTTAGTCTGCAGAGTAGTCTAGAACGAGGGTCTAGAGAAGAGAGAACTTGAACTTGGAGTAGGAGCGGGGGCTCTGCACCCCGTGCAGCCCCCGGGCCGTCACCGGTCGGGTGTCAGCACCTGAGGCCTCAACAACCGGGATCGGGCATCACTAACCACGGGTTCCAAAATACCCCCGTGCCCAACTCACAGCTGGTTCACTGGTACCGAAGCTGGCAGCAGTTCACCTCTGCTACGCGAACCAGAAGCGTGGAGGAGCAGCTTCACAGGAGCACCCCACCACCAGCCAACTTCCAGTCGTCTAACGAGCGGTGTACCCACTGAGGGATCCAAGGCTCCCCAAAACATCCACAACGTACATCTTGGATAGGGCATTGAAGCAGCCTCCCCATACCCGATCTGGTATTCCTGGGCGACAATGGCAAAAGAACTTAGCTAGAATGGAGGAACACTTGCGGATCTCTAAGGGACACCATCACTGCTGAGTCCACCCGGTCCACTACCCGTGAACTGTATACCATGTACTGCCTGCTGGTTACAGTAAAGACCCGTTGCAGAGACTTTCTGTGTCCGTGCTTCCTTATGAACTGTCCGTCCGCACTACAATGTAACCGCAGCTGTCGTACAACATCTTAAGCAGCTCTAGCCTCCAGGGATCACCTCTCAACCTGTGGGGAGCGTTCCATCTTGCTGCTGTCCATCCCCTGGAGGTTCCGCAGCGTCGGTAACGATTACCGAAACTACTCATAGGTGGCGTCACGAATAAATTAACCCCTTTAATCTGTTCCTACAAGACGTCTTCACTTTTGATCTGCACTCAACCGGGCCCCACTTCCGGCAGGCGCGGCCCACCCGTGACAAGGAGGAAGGAGCTACAGCCTGTCTAAACCGGAGTCCACAGGCCGACGGTGAGTCAGAAGGGTGACTTCTCCAAACTGCCATTTTTAGATCTCTCTACAGGTGTTCTATGGGATTCAGGTCTGGACTCATTGCTGGCCACCTTAGAAGTCTCCAGTGCTTTCTCTCAAACCATTTTCTAGTGCTTTTTGAAGTGTGTTTTGGGTCATTGTCCTGCTGGAAGACCCATGACCTCTGAGGGAGACCCAGCTTTCTCACACTGGGCCCTACATTATGCTGCAAAATTTGTTGGTAGTCTTCAGACTTCATAATGCCATGCACACGGTCAAGCAGTCCAGTGCCAGAGGCAGCAAAGCAACCCCAAAACATCAGGGAACCTCCGCCATGTTTGACTGTAGGGACCGTGTTCTTTTCTTTGAATGCCTCTTTTTTTCTCCTGTAAACTCTATGTTGATGCCTTTGCCCAAAAAGCTCTTCTTTTGTCTCATCTGACCAGAGAACATTCTTCCAAAACGTTTTAGGCTTTCTCAGGTAAGTTTTGGCAAACTCCAGCCAGGCTTTTTTATGTCTCGGATAAGAAGTGGGGTCTTCCTGGGTCTCCTACCATACAGTCCCTTTTCATACAGACGCCGACGGATAGTACAGGTTGACACTGTTGTACCCTCGGACTGCAGGGCAGCTTGAACTTTTTTGGATGTTAGTCGAGGTTCTTTATCCACCATCCGCAACATCTTGCGTTGAAATCTCTTGTCAATATTTCTTTTCCGTCCACATCTAGGGAGGTTAGCCACAGTGCCATGGGCTTTAAACGTCTTGATGACACTGCGCACGGTAGACACAGGAACATTCAGGTCTTTGGAGATGGACTTGTAGCCTTGAGATTGCTCATGCTTCCTCACAATTTGGTTACTCAAGTCCTCAGACAGTTCTTTGGTCTTCTTTCTTTTCTCCATGCTCAATGTGGTACACACAAGGACACAGGACAGAGGTTGAGTGAACTTTAATCCATGTCAACTGGCTGCAAGTGTGATTTAGTTATTGCCAACACCTGTTAGGTGCCACAGGTAAGTTACAGGTGCTGTTATTTACACAAATTAGAGAAGCATCACATGATTTTTCTAACAGTGCCAATACTTTTGTCCACCCCCTTTTTTATGTTTGGTGTGGAATTATATCCAATTTGGCTTTAGGACAATTCTTTTTGTGTTTTTTCATTGAAGACAAATTAAATGAAGATAATAATAGCAAAGAATTTGTGATTGCAATCATTTTCAGGAAGAAACTGAGTATTATCTGACAGAATTGCAGGGGTGTCAATACTTTTGGCCACAAATGTTATCTGAGATTCTGAGGTTACCGTAAATTATTATTTTTTTCTTATATTCAGAGCACTCACCAGCAATTATTATAATTAAACTGCAGAAAGGAGCAGCATCAGGTGCAATTATGGACATGAAAATGATAGAATCCATGAAGAAACCATGCTGAACCTCAGCATAAGTGCAGAGACACACTTATGTGAGCTGCCGGCACTCTGAACAGGAACATGGAGCTGACTGTGTTTCTATGGAGCTCGCGGCTTGGCTGGGTGACTAATGTGAGATGCATGTGAGACACTAGTTTTTTTGGAATGGTCATAAGGATCGGGGGTAATCGGAGAGATGTCACAGTGGCAGTGGCCCTGACCGAGCATAATGAAGGGGTATGTACAGTAAAAATAAAGTCTTTGTTGTGACGCCAACTGTGGTGTCTGGTTAGGGATGTTCAGCGCTGCTGTTTGGACCCCAGGGAATAGATATTGTGCCAACTTAGGTGAAATACTCCCCACAGGTAGAGTGGGCCCCCAGGGGTTGGTTATAGAGTCTGAGGGGATGATGGTGGTGGTAGTGCAAGACGACGCAGAATGAGTGGACAGACACAGGGGTTGCAGTTCTTACCAGGTTCTTTTACTTGACGTTCTTAGTGCAGTGCAGACTCAGCCAGAGTACTGTGCTCTCCCAGATTGCAGCTTGGCCAGCTCTCAGTCAAGGAACGCTCTGCTGAGTCACCCTTCATAAGCTTCTCTCTGCTGCCCTTTCTGCGCTGATCTTCTCTCCCTCGCCTGTCCTGCGCCTTCGTGCTACTAGTCCAAGGCAGGCAACTGTGGACCCCATTGAGCGACCTCCTGGCACATCCTTTTGACCATCTGTAGTTGCTGTGCCCGGGAGTGTACACAGAGTTGGTTACTGCAGTCCAGTAGCCTCCGGTTTCCTGGCTTGACCATACAGTTTTCACACCATATTGGGGCTGGTCCCATCATGCAGCTAGTTCCTCTACCAATGACCTGAAGGGTGGTAGTAGATTCGGGGTACCTCTTGCCAGGGTCCGTGACGACTTTGCCATTGGTCCCACTCCACCCCAGCTCTAGCCTTCCCTAGAATTCCATCTTGCTGCTGCTTCTTCCTCTGACTCCAACTTAACAACTGTGTTCGCACCCCCTAAAACTACTCCTTTCTCTAGCCAGCAGACTGAGATTGCCCTCTAGAGGGGTGTCTTCTGCCCTGCATCCCCTGACCTGAAGTTGGGAATGGTGTTGGGTGTAAGGTGTGTGTCAGGTTTGCGTCCCTGTTTTACCTGTAAGTAATGACACCACACCTGTGGATTAGGTGCAGTATTACAGTGGCAACCAAGACGAATGGGTGCCACATTTCCACCCTAAGCCTATGTTTTTATGCAATGTTTTTGCATCCTTTTTTGCAATTTTATGCAAATTAAAAGCTGCTTACAGGACCATGAAAAGCTAAGTGCTTTCACAAATGTCATGCATGCACTTTTTACTTTTTCTGACTGAATTTTAGAACTACAGCCTTTTAAAAAATCAGCAGAATGTCAATTCTTTCATTGTTTTAGTAATGTTTTTACACCCAGAGAAAGCAATGAGAAAGTGAAAAAATGCTGCAAAAAAACCCCAAACAAATGTTTTTGGGAGATTTTCACTGCATGTTTGATCAGTTTTTGTTGCATAAAACCATCTTTATTAAACAGGACAAAGCACATATGTAACCAACAACTGAAAAAGCAGTGAAATGGCAAAAAATGGTCATCTTGAACCAGGGTGGACCGTCACCCCCGGGGGCCCTGGTGCAGCTGCACCAGCTGCACCAGTGTAGTTCCGCCCCTGTCTGAACGCAGTTTTTACTTGCAAGGCAGCAGGATTTGGCTGCAAAAAAAAGCACAGGTTCAGTAGAATTGTAATTTTCAGGTTTTTCCAAGCGAGGCAAAGTGCTATGGTTTCTATCATACACAGTGTGAGGCAGTGACAGGTGTCATATGCAAAGTACATATGCAATGTATCCCCAGATTGTGCATGGAAATCTATGACTCACCGTAGCCGGGTTCTGCACGTCGCAGGCGTTTTCCTCTCCTTGTCACGGAACCGCGCCTGCGGCTGTGGGGCCTGGTGGGCCAGATCAATAGGGAATGGCTGAACGGATAAGGGGTTAATGTTCTTGTCGTGACGCCACCTGCGGGAATTCCGGTGATTTCACCGTCACTGCTAGGCCTCTGGGGGATGTAAGGCAGCATGATGGGACGCTCCCCAAAGGATGAGCGGGAGTCCCCGGAGCCAGAAGCTGCATGTGATAGTAAATGGCAGCTAGTAGTACTGCTGTTAGGCTCAGGAATCAAACGCAGACACATCAAAGTCTTTTGGGTACCTTTACTGGTGGAAAGAAGGTACACTCAGACCGGGTGATGAGGTTGCCACTCCTGGAGTTTCACAGCAAGCAGTGTTAGGCTTCCTTTCTCTGTACTTCTAGTGAGGTCGGGTGGATGTGGAATCCTGTCGGACCGGGTTGTGCGTTCAGTGGAACGTGTTTCACCTGGGTAGCTGCACTGAGGGCACTGTTAAAGGGTTAAGCCGGATCAATGCTCTTCCCTGGGCTCTCGTCGGTAGGTGATTCAGGTGGACAGGGGGCTAAACTCCCTGTGGGAAGTGTGCTGGTTCTCTGTGGTGGCGTAGTAGCTCTCACAGCGGTTCCAGTAACCGTTTGGTGAGGGAGAGTTAGGGTAACTCTGATGTCCCTGAGAGGTGCTTTCTCCTTTCCTCTGACACCAATTGCAAGGGTCTCTCACTGGTTAGGTGTGCTGGTTTGGGCCTAGTATAGCTCCAGAACCGGTGGTTGCACACGTCCTGCAGCTCTCCTAGCGTCTGCACACTCTGGTGTTTCTCCCTCCAGGACCCTATTTATAGGGGGAACTGGCTCAAAGTGACCAGTGGAGCTCCCCCTAGAAGCCTGGGGTGAAACAGAGGTATTTTAAGGTATTGTTAGGAGTTTGTGAGTGTTGCTTGCTGTTACTGCTCCATTTGTGTACCAAGGGTTCTGTGGTGCCCAACAGGGTGACAGGGTGCCACATCTACTGGACCTGCTGGAGTGTGTTGTATTCACAGCTACTGCTGTAAGTGTAAGGGCCGTTTCACATCTATGCGCCCAGCGTTTGCCTGTCCTGCAGTAGGTCAAGTGCAATCGCAGGTGCTCTCTCAGGCAAGTGCAGGCAAGCGCATTGGCGCATAGATGCAGAGCCCTTGCACTTGCTTTCGTCGGCATTACCTTCTTTAGCGAGTGCACGGGAGAGGAACCCTGAAGCGCTGGTCTGCAGAGGGGCACAGTCAGAGCACATGCGCCACTACGGAAATGTCGCATTACGCGTTTCCGGTGAGTCCGGAGTGACGCATGCGCACTGACTGTGCCCTCTGCAGACCTGCGCTTCAGGGGTTCCGCTCCCGTGGGCTCGTGATAGAAGGTAATGCCGGCGGAAGCAAGTGCAAGGACTCTGCATCTATGCGCCAATGCGCTTGCCTGAGAGAGCACCTGCGCTTGCACTTGCGCTAGCGCAGGGCAGGCAAACGCTGGGCGCATAGATGTGAAACGGCCCTAACACAACATTAAAGAAAATTTGAATTTGGCCAAGTTATTTGACCAAGTCTTTAAGGAAACCTGATTGGGGCTTTTATATTTGGAGAGATCTATAGGGTTGTAGTGGGATTGATCTCTTCCTCCAGCCCAGATCTTACAAATAGTCCATGTCCACAATTCCTATTTAATAATGCAGCAAAGAGCAGGGTGTGTTTAAATTGTGATTAAGTTGAGAACAGCAGGTTCTGTGATAGTGTCTGTGTGAGGGTAACATAGACCAGTAATGTAGTGTGTTGTATTCACAGCTACTGCTGTGAGTGTAACAAAATTATAAAAAAAATGTGAAATTGGCCAAGTTATTTGACCAGATCTTTAAGGAAACCTGATTGGGGCTTTTATTTTTGGAGACATCTATAGGATGGTAGTGGGATTGATCTCTCCCTCCAGCCCAGGTCTTACAAATGGTCCATGTCTACAATTCCTATTTAATCCTGCAGCAAAGAGCAGGGTGTGTCTCAGTTGTGATTAAGGTTGCGGAACAGCAGGTTCTGTGATAATTTGTCTGTGTGAGGGTAACATAGACCAGTACTAGAGACACAGACAAGTGTCATACAGACACTGTAAGCAGACCCTGCACCTGAGATTCCTACAATGGTATAGGAGTCAATCGAACTATAACAGGACCAGGGACGTAACTACAACAGCTGCAGGGGTTGCAATTGCACCCAGGCTCTGAAGCCCCCGTCACACCAGGTGACAGGGCTGGGGTTGTCGGCGGTGACTGGTGGGTGCGCGCACGTTTTTGGCCCCCCGCCAGCGTCGCCGTCCCCCGTTTACATGGGGCGACACCTTCAGCCCCGCGCCGGCGAGCTGTCAGGCGGCATCACCGCCGGGGTGTATGGAAACCCCAGCGGCGATGCAGGACAATGGGAGCCTATGGCTCCCATCGCCTGAGAGGTCGCCGGCGGTTGGTTACATGGGGCGATGTGAGCACATCGCCCCGAATCGGCCGCCTGGTTTCTGACCTCCCGGCGGCGCCAACATCGCCCCTTTACATGAGGCGACGTAGGGGCCCAAAAGTCCCTTAGGCCTATAGAAAAAGACTACTTCTATTAATGATTTGCAATAATTGGGGCTTTCACATCGGGGCCCATGAGCTTCATGTTACGTCACTGAACAGGATGCTATTCTTTGTGAACTGGTTGCACTCCAGATTTCCAGGTATGTGAAGAGTGTTGTGTGAATAAAAAGACTATTGGTGTGAACTAACTCCTGGGTCACCGCCTCATGTTTTTGGCTATGCAAGGACCCCTTTTTCATCTTATGTAGCAGCACCAGCAGTATGGAGGACATTAGCAGCAGTATTAAGCAGTGTAGCTGTGAATCTAGAAATTGGCATTATAGGTGTCTGTGTATGTTGCTTTCTCTTTTATTCTACTCCCCCCACATGCACAATTTATAGAGTTTAGTAAGCAGATATGAGCTGACTTTGCCGTGATCTGGCAGTCGCACTTCTTTTGAGTAAGACGGATTTTAGTAGTTTGCACTTTTTCATCTGTACAGATCAGTATTATGATTTTTTTTCCTTAATTTCTAATGATTGTACGAGAACATAAATTAAAGAAGAGTTCAAACATAGCGAGTTATTATTTTCCATCAGCCGTTTTCTTTCTCTTCACGTCGGTTGCTGAGTTTTTAGAAGCAATTTAGATGTGACGGATCGTTATCCATCATCATAATTCAAAAGTTTCAGAATAATTGAAATTCTATACAATTTTGTTTTCTCTCATTTGTATCTGTCCCCTACAGCGGCTTATGAAAATCACACAGTTTAATGTGCGTGAACACGCAAGAGGAGAATGAAAGTGGGCGCGCAACATCTTGGCTTGTTAAAGAAACGAATGATGACAGATTTATTACTTGCCCCATAGCAATCAGTTTATCTGCTGCTCTCGGCCTCACCATGAGCTCAGCTCCATCCTATTGTGTATTCATGTATAACCAGTGTAGAGGAAAACAATAGGAAGGCCAGTTAGTCTATCTGGATAAGGAATAACTATGAAAACGATCATGAACTTGGAATAAATCGACAATTCTCATATTTCACCCCCTTCAGTACAGGCAATTTGTTTACTCAACAGTCCAATTTTTCATGATCGATTAATATGTATGACAGTAAGCGGACTCGTCACATACGTGTCTGACCACGCTACTACTACCCCTGTCTGCCTCCATTGTTAGGAGACTATGTGACTCACCGTGGCCGGGACTCCGGTTTAGACAGGCAGTAGCTTCTTCCTCGGGTGGACCGCGCCTGCCGGTAGTGGGGCCCGGTTGAGTGCAGATCAAAAAGTTGAAGACATCTTGTGGGAGCAGATTAAAGGGTTAATTTGTCGTGACGCCACCTATGAGTAGTTTGGTAACTTTACCGACGCTTCGGGATCTCCGGGGGATGGAATGCAGCAAGATGGAACGCTCCCCATAGGCTAAGCGATGATCCCCAGAGCCACAAGCTGCGCAAGATGTTCTGAGGCACCTGCGGTTACCTTGTGTGCGGACAGACGTAGTCATAAGGAAGCACGGACACTGTAAGTCTCTGTAACGGGTAATTTACTGTAACCAGCAAGCAGTACATGGCATACAGTTAACAGGTAGTGGACCGGGTGGACTCAGCAGTGATAGGTGTCCCTCAGAGATCCGCGGTGTTCCTCCATTCTATCTAAGTGTCGCCGTTGTCGCCCAGTAATACCAGGTCGGGTACAGGGAGGCTGCTTCAATGCCCTATCCAAAGTATACATGATGGATGTTTTGGGGAGCCTTGGGTCCCTTGGTGGGTACACCGCTGGTTAGACGACTGGAATTGGCGGGTGGTGGGGTGCTCCTGTAAAGCTGCTCCTCCACTCCTCTGGTTAGCATAGCAGAGCTGAACTGCTGCTAGCTTCGGTACCAGCAAACCGGCTGTAAGTTGGGCAGGGGAGTTTTTGGTGACCCGTGTTTAACGCCCGATCCCGGTTGTTCAGGCCTCAGGTGCAGACACCCGACCGGTGACGGCCCGGGGGCTGCACAGAATTGTGTGGAGCCCCCGCTCCTATGTTGCAGAGCTGGGAATCTGCAGAGGTCTTCTAGGTTGCTCTTACGCTCCCAGACTCGACTCCAAAACTCAAACTTCCACTACACACTACTCTTACACTCCGCCCACCAGGACCCTGATTGGCCCTCTATGCTAGGTGATGCATGTAGGGTATGGATCTCTAAGTTAACCAAATGACTGCTGGGTCAGAGGATATTGCTGCTGCTGTCTTGGCTGCAATACCCTCCTGTGACGCACTCTTTGCGGGGCGCCACACTCCCCCTTGGTGAAATACACTTGTCCCCAAGCGTCGCACTACCCACATTACAGAGGGTTTTTATATTTTATAATAGGTAACAAACATTTTTATTATAAACAGGTATGCATTTACTTATGATGTTGCAAGTAAAAGGAAAACAGGTGAAACACTTTTGCGACCCCGGCGGGTCGGCTGTCCTTAACGAGAGTTCAGAGCTATTGCCGCCAGGCTACAGGTGCTGCCGATAAACAGGGAGAAGTCTCTTTGCAAAAGTTTAAACAGCACAGTCACTTATGGAGGGCAGTGTTCCGGACCCATATAGCGAACCACCCATCGCAGCATACATATCGCTCGTAGGTTACAATGTCCCCTCTATATAGATCGCGGTCTGGATGTCCTCTCGACAAGTGTGACTCCACATCACGACGCCCCACAAACACCTCCTCATATACGCCCTCCTCCCTGATAAAACCCCACCCGGTGGAAAGGTTGAATGTGCTCACCCGTCCTACCTTGCGGAGTTCATCAGGCAATGGAAGTTGGCGGCGGGCTTCAGCGCGAGCCTGCATGTTGGCGCGCAGACGAGCGTGCCACTCCTCCCTTCAGATGCGGCGTACATCTTCGTCGGAGCTGTGCAGATGGTGAATAAAGTCACTACGACGTGCTGGTTGTTGAACAGCTTGAGCTTGGTGGGCAGTCTGGATGGGCACCCTGTTACACGGCACCGGGGAAGGCGCCGCAGCAGCTCCGGACCAGCGTATCCGAGCAGGTGGCTCGGCCAAAGGGTTCACGGTATCTCCCCAGGCAAAACCGGTGTCGAGGTCCTCAGCGATGCTGTCGGTCTCGTCGTCGTTGTCATCCTCCTCTCCCTCGACGATCACATCGGGTTGCTCATCAGGTGGAGATGTTGAGATGGATCCCTCTGGGTAGCTGGGCGGCGGTGCTGTAGAATCCTCCTCGGAGTCGTCCTGCAGGGCTTCCAGGCTGCCTGCCTCTTCTTCTGTTATCTCGGGTAATGGTGTTTCAATCCCGGTGACCAGGTAGGCCTCTGTAGTAGCAGAGGAGGCCTCCGGTTCGTGGGAGAAACAGGTAACAGTCTCTGTAGTGGTAGAAAGACCGGTTGCAGGTTCCTCGGTGGGAACTAGGTAAAGGTCATTTTCTTCTGTGAAGCAGGTTGCTAGCTCCGGCTCGGAAACGGACTCGGGTGCGTCCTCAGGCTCAAGAGCGAGTGGATCTGTGGCCTCCGCTAGAATGAGGCTATCGATCGGCTTCGGCGATGAAGCAGGACAGGTGGTGCGCGAAGGTGAGGTTGTGGAGAAGCTGGCGACGTCGTCCGGACCCGGAGTAGGTGTACCCGGTCGGCTCTGCTGCATCGCATGATGTAGTCTACGGCCCAGGCTCGTGCTCCAACTGCGGATCATCCATTCGACAGTCTCTATTAACCGCATCCGGAGGTCTTGCAAACCTTCCAGCCAGAAGTCGGGGCTGCCGTCCATAGAAAGGACGAGACCCAGACCAGGATGACCTATGGCTGCTCTTGGCTCCGCTTCAACCTCCCGCATCAGGTCTTGGAGTCTCGTGCTGGCCATTCTCTTTTGAAAGGGAACCACACCCGTTCAACCCGATAAACGTCCTGGTAGAGAGCTGGTGAAGAATCGAACGACACTCCCACTTCCTTGGGGGTTTTTATAGTCCAATTGTGGGAAAAAGTCTTTGGGTCCGCCCCCATGGTTGATTTGAGCAATCAGGGCGGACAATGATTTTGGCGCCTTTGCCTTCAGCCCTCCCACGAAGAGGGGCGGTGGCTCACCCCTGGGCTTGCACGTGGCGGATCCTCATGGCGGTTGCGGCCATCTTGGGCGCCATCTTGGCCCAATGATGAAAAGGAGGAAAAGTTCTTTTTGGGACGAACAAAGTCCATTTTGTAGACATTAAAGTCTTTTAAAGCACATTATACCCGTTAGGGAACGGGCCTGCTCGTATCCTGTTTGTGACGCCATTTTCTGACTCACTGTGGCCAGGACTCCGGATTAGACAGGCAGTAGCTTCTTCCTCCTTGTCACGGGTCGACCGCGCCTGCCGGTAGTGGGGCCCGGTTGAGTGCAGATCGAAAAGTTGAAGATGTCTTGTGGGAACAGATTAAAGGGTTAATTTGTCGTGACACCACCTATGAGTAGTTCGGTAACTTTACCGACGCTGCGGGATCTCCGGGGGATGGAATGCAGCAAGATGGAACGCTCCCCACAGGCTAAGCGATGATCCCCAGAGCCACAAGCTGCGCAAGATGTTCTGAGGCAGCTGCGGTTACCTTGTGTGCGGACGGACGTAGTCATAAGGAATCACGGACACTGTAAGTCTCTGTAACGGGTAATTTACTGTAACCAGCAAGCAGTACATGGCATACAGTTAACGGGTAGTGGATCAGTTGGACTGAGCAATGATAGGTGTCCCTCAGAGATCCGCAGTGTTCCTCCATTCTATCTAAGTGTCGCCGTTGTCGCCCAGGAATACCAGATCGGGTACAGGGAGGCTGCTTCAATGCCCTATCCAAAGTATACGTGATGGATGTTTTGGGGAGCCTTGGGTCCCTTGGTGGGTACACCGCTGGTTAAACGACTGGAATTGGCGGGTGGTGGGGTGCTCCTGTAAAGCTGCTCCTCCACTCCTCTGGTTCGCATAGCAGAGCTGAACTGCTGCTAGCTTCGGTACCAGCAAACCGGCTGTAAGTTGGGCAGGGGAGTTTTTGGGGACCCGTGTTTAACGCCCGATCCCGGTTGTTCAGGCCTCAGGTGCGGACACCCGACCGGTGACGGCCCAGGGGCTGCACAGAACTGTGCGGAGCCCCCGCTCCTACGTTGCAGAAATGGGAATCTGCAGAGGTCTTCTAGGTTGCTCTTACGCTCCCAGACTCAACTCCAAAACTCAAACTTCCACTACACACTACCCTTACACTCCGCCCACCAGGACCCTGATTGGCCCTCTATGCTAGGTGATGCATGTAGGGTATGGATCTCTAAGTTAACCAGATGACTGCTGGGTCAGAGGACATTGCTGCTGCTGTCTTGGCTGCAATACCCTCCTGTGACGCACTCGTTGCGGGGCACCACATATGCAGTAATACTGAGGATGCCACTAGGCAATGCAAGTACAGGAGCATCTCAATAGATCAGAATATCGTCAAAAAGTTAACTTATTTCAGTAATTCAATATATAAAGTGAAACCCATATATTATATAGAGTCATTGCACACATAGTGATCTTTTTCAGGCGGTTAGTTCTGTTAATGTTGATGATTAAAGGTACCGTCCCACAGGGCGACAAGGCTGGGGATGTTGGCAGTGACTGGCGGGTGCGCGCATGTTTTTGGCGTCTCGCCAGCATCGCCGTCCCCCATTTACATGGGGCGACATCTCCAGCCCCGCGCCGCTGAGCTGACAGGTGGCATCGCCGCCAGGGTGTCTGAAAACCCCAACGGCGAGGCAGGACAGCTCCAATCGCCTGACAGGTCACCGGCGGCCGGTTACATGGGGAGATGTGTGCTCATCGCCCCAGATCGGTCGCCTGGTTTCAGAGCAATGCTCTGAAACCAGGCGACCTCCCGGCGGCGCCAACATCGCCCCTTTACATGAGGCGATGTAGGCGCAATGTCGCCGCCGATAGACCACGCCCCTACGTCGCTGATGTAATCGGCAGCGATGTCGCCCCGTGTGACGAGGCCTTATGACTTCCAGCCAATGAAAACCCAAAGGTCATTATCTAAGAAAATTAAAGTAGGGAGGATGAAGGTTTGAGAGATAAAATATGACCTAAATAGTAGGTATCAGAGGCTTCTCCTTGTGTGGTTGTGAGAGTCACAACCAACATAAAAGCAGATCATGGCTGCTGGAGTCCCCAGCATGGAGTAAGGAGGATAAAGGGTTATACATCGCGCTGTCGTATTCCACGAGACATCAAAGGGTGAATATAGTGTTTATTTATTAGTCAACATGTTTCAGAGCTCCCTTAAACATGGCAATATGACATTGATTTGTCCTGAGGTAGGGGCCTGGAGCCCTGAAAAACGTTGACTAATAAATTAATATTATCACCCTTTGATGACTCCTGGAATACAGCAGTGCGGTGTTTAACTCTTTATCCTCCTTACTCTATATGCACCATGCTCGGCACTGGGTACTGCAGCAGCTGTGATATGCTTTTATAGTGGTTGTGACTCTCACAATTAACACACCCCTCCAGGGCCTTAGGATACTCAGAATCAGGAATTCTTGAGGCTTGATAACGGGGATCACAGGGACCGAAACCCAGCTCTGTGAGCCTGACTGTGTCAGTAAAAGTTCAGTGTGGGTATCTCTCTCTCTAAAGGTACCTTTACACACCGCTACAGATGGTTAGAAATAACCGGGTGACGCTCGTGCACGCGCGTGTTTTAACGGTCTCTAATGGTACCCGATACCGCCTTTACACGCCGCTACAAGGTGCTCTACAGAAGGTTTTTTCTATCCCCGGATGCACCGATGGGTGCCGCAGGTTACCTTCTGTAGAGCAGCATCCCTCATTTACACGCCGCTACCACAAGTGATTATGGGCGGACCTGGGGCAGCAGGGACAACACATAGGCATGCCACAGTCCATCATGCCGCGCCCAAACGAAAACCATTGGCCAACACAATAATGTTCTGATTGGACACGGTGCAAAGGGCGGATGGCAGAGACGTGACGTAGTAGTGTTTGGACTGTGGCACGGAATAAGCGCTTGTGACATGCCACAAACACTTCTGCGGCACCTACAGAACAAGAACCCAGGGCGTTGCGTACTGCAACCTTATGTGCTGTGTACAGCAATCTTCCTTTGTACGTGGTCTGAGAATATGCACTCTATATAGTGTGCGCAGTGCGGCACAAGAACAACACTTGTGCGTTATGTAATTTTAAAACCCCAGGGCGCTACGTACGGCATGCATGTGCGCTGTGTACAGCAAGCTTCCTTTGTATGTGCTTTTAGAATGTGTAAACTACATAGGACCATAACGTAATATACTTTGGCCTTCCGAAATTGTGTTGAGGCGTAATTGTACTAATGTATCAGATCGTGCATACGGCGCGTATCTGTAGTGCTGAAGTGACAGCTCATCCAAGATGGCGGGCTGGGCAGGGACAACCAATCGTAACGCAGGATCTTCCACCAATGATCAATGATGGGGCAAGGTAACCCGGAGGCTGTGTCACGCCCAGGGAGTTAACTAGGTGTCGCAAAAACCTTCCTGTTCCTTCTTTACACGCCGCTACCATTGGGTTGAAACCAACCTGTTTTTGAGCACTGTTCAAAAACAGGTGTCGAGAGTGACCGGTGGCAACAACCCTATTTACACGCCGCTACCTCGCGGTGTTTTGGCGGTGCAAGATACAATTGTGTCCGACACCCGGTTGTTTCTAACCTTCTGTAGCGGCGTGTAAAGGTACCTTTAGGGTTAGGGATCTGGTGTGGAGGGTTCATTCTGGACAGGGATGACTGGACTTGGGGATACTTGTTAATTTACACGTGATGCCACCCACAGGTTGAAGCTACATCTGGCCACCGCTGCTCAACAGTCTTTCTGCGGGCCGATGGTTGGGAGGCAGCAATGTTCTTAAAGACGACCTGTCACCTCCCATGCATGGTGATCTAATTGCAGCACTGAATGCAGCAGGTCTGTTGCATTCAGGCAAGGGGTCCCCCATGTCTCTAGCCCCCCTGTACCCCGAGGTAATTGAATTTGAAAACTTACATACTGGAGCTGGATAGGAGGGGTTCTAGTGTTCTTTCTGACCTCACTCCTCCCAGGTGCTCCCTCTAACTCCCTTCACCACCCAACCCCACTAGAATCATTCCTAGTGTGGTCTGGGTTTCCTGGCACCAGTCTGTACTCCCCTTACCAGTGAGTGAGATACTACACTATAAAAGGGATGCAGTACCTCTGCGGTTACTGGACCTTCAGGGGCACCACAGAACCACACAAGGTGAAGCCTCTGATACCTATTTAGGTCATGTTTTATCTCATCCTCCCAACTTTAATTTTCTGAGATAATGACCTTTGGGTTTTCATTGGCTGTAAGCCATTAAGCATGTTAATATAAAACAGAATATTACATAATACAGGTGGCCTTGTGTAAGATCAGATCACTGCATAGACATCTCGTGGTTCTGGAGCCACATCTGATTTACGGCTCACGACTGTTTGCCAGCTTGTTGCTTTAGCACCTGGTTTAACAAGCAGCCATAAAGAGCAGGTCTCCAGATGGTGAATTGTGTGAGTAGCCTTGCATAGAAGAACAAACCTGGATGCCCATATACTGGCTTTGGGGCTTAAAGATAACTGAAGTCTGGTAAGATGGAGCTAAGACTATATTATCTGTCATAGGAGGCTCTTGAAGCTGAATGTGATAGTGTGGTGGGAGTGCTTGATGCAAGAATACGGAATGGGGTATTGTGGGAACCCATGGATCTTGGTATACTGCCTTGGTGTGATTTCTGTGAAAAACCTTGGCTTTCATTATACTGATAGAGGGGGCAATGGGTGTCAATACTGTGAGGAGGGGGGGTTGCAGCTGGATGTGACTGAATGTGGCTCCCAACCCTCTTTCAAAGCTGAATGTGGCTTGCAAGGTCACAAGGGTAGGGTTCAACTGGTGTTGAGATTCCCCTGTGTCCTACTAAGCAGAGTGGCTATTAAGGTCATCAAAGGCCTGTTAAAGGCTGCCATGAAATACTAATATGGCGCCCCACGTAGTCAGACGTCACAGAGGGGTATTGCACCCGTAAAAGAGGTGTAATTACACCAGCTGCAAGTGGACCCTAGCTTGGTGGGTGGGCCCCATTCCGGCATTCTCACATTAGTAGAGCGGTGGGAGGTTACCCAGGAGGGGAGATTTATTCACCTCTAGGGGGAACAAAGGAGGTCAGTCAGAGGAAAGAATAGTCAGACAATGGACGTCTGAGAGAGCGAAGTAGTAGTCAGAGGAGGAGGAGGAGAAAAAATGTGGAACAAGGCGGAAGGGTTACCCGGACAGTTTCACGCCGATTCGGAGGGAAGGAGAAAGAGGGTCTTGAGGAGATCCTGAAAGAGGGCACCTGACGTGCGGAGTCCGGGCACTAGAGAGAAAGGGGGAACCCCAGCATGGAGCGACCATACTCCACGGGATTCTTCAGTCCACCACGGGAACGCTGGGCCCGAGGATCCGGCCAGAGTTTATCTTTGCAGTCGGCAATCGGCTGTTATGGTTTGTTTAACAGCCGCAGCACCCTGCCAGACGGAGTGGTCTGCCTGCTTCCTCACCACGAGGGAGAGGACCCACAATACTACCTACATGGAGCCATTGGGTATCCTTATCCTAGGTGGGGAAGAAAGGACACGGGTTCGTCAACTAAGGTACACCACGGGTCCCACCATACCACCTGGGATCCAATTGCAGCCACCCGTAGAGCTACCTGTTACTCTAACATCTGATGCTGAACTGTGAACTTTGTATTTACTACTGGGCATTTACAGCAAAGTACCCGGGAGAAAGTGACTTTGTCTCTGCGTGGGTATCTCCAACCTGTTCCCTTTCAGGAACGCTGCCCCGGAGGCCCCAGCTCCACCTGTAGGGAGCTTTGCCATCTCAGCCGCATCACCATGGACCTCCGGAGGACTGTGGCGGTGCTGGTGACCCATCACCAGGTACTACAGGTTTACAAATTTATTAAAGAAAAACTGAAATATCACATGGTCATAAGTATTCAGCCCCTTTGCTCAGTATTGAGTATTTGCACCTTTTGAGCTCGTACAGCCATGAGTCTTCTTGGGAATGATGCAGTTTTTCACCCCTGGATTTGGGGATCCTCGGCCATTCTTCCTTGCAGATCCTCTCCAGTTCCGTCAGGTTGGATGGTGAACGTTGGTGGAGCCATCTTCAGGTCTCTCAATTGGGTTTAGGTCAGGGCTGTGATTGGACTAGTCAGGAATGGTCACAGAGTTGTTGTGAAGCCGCTACTTTGTTATTTTAGCTGTGTGTTTAGGGTCATTGTCTTGTTGGAAGGTGAACCTTCAGCCAAGTCTGAGGTCCAGAGCTCTGGAAGAGGTTTTCATCCAGGATATCTCTGTACTTGGCCGTATTCATGTTTCCTTCAATTGCAACCAGTCGTACTATTCCTGCAGCTTAAAAACACAAACACCCCCATAGCATGATACTGCCACCACCATGTCTCACTGTTGGGATTGTATTGGGCAGGTGATGAGCAGTGCCTGGTTTCTCCACCGCTTAGAATTATCACCAAAAAGTTCTATCTTCGCCTCATCAAACCAGAGAATCTTATTTCTCATAGTCTGGGAGTCCTTCATGTGCTTCTTTATAAACTCTATTCAGGCTTTCATATATCTTGCACTGAAGGAGAGGCTTCCGTCAGGCCACTCTGCTATAAAGGCTCGACTGGTGGAGGGCTGCAGTGATAGTTGACTTTGTGGAACTTTCTCCCATCTCCCTACTGCATCTCTGGAGCTCAGCCACAGTGATCTTGGGATTCTCCTCTACCTCCCTCACTAAGGCTATTCTCCCATGATTGCTCAGTTTGGCTGGATGGCCAGGTCTAGGAAGACTTCTGGTGGCCCCAAACGTCTTCCATTTAAGGATTCTAGAGGCCACTGTGCTCTTAGGAACCTTGAGTACTGCAGAAATTATTTTGTAACCTTGGCCAGATCTATGCCTTGCCACAATTCTGTATCCGAGCTCCTTGGGCAGTTCCTGAGCTCATAATTCTCATTTGGTCTGACATGCACTGTGAGCTGTGAGGTCTTGTATAGACAGGTGTGCGCCTTTCCAAATCAAGTCCTATCAGTTTAATTAATCACAGCTGGACTCCAATGAAGGAGTAGAACCATCTCACGGAGGATCACAAGGAAATGGACAGCATGAGACCTAAATAAGAGGGTCTGAGCAAAGGGGCTGAATACTTATGACCATGTGATGTTTGTTTTTCTTTTTTTAATACATTTGCAAAAATGTCTACATCTCTGGTTTATTTCAGTCAAGATGGGGTGCAGAGTGTACATTAATGAGAAGAAAATGAACTTTTTGAAAAATGTAAAGGGGTCTGAATACTCGCCATACCCACTAAAAGTCCTCTGTTCCCTGTATTTTATTCATTTTGTCCTGCATCTGACTCTGGCGATTTGTGACTAGATGGCTGCTCCAGTGTGTCATAGATTTCTTTCTGGAGGTCACAAATCAATGCAAGTCTATGAAAGCCTCATCCAGGCTTTCATAGAGTTACATTGAGAGCTCATGATGTATTACCACAGCACCATCTTGCACTTGTAACTTCTGACTGTCCGAATGTCAGATGTTACTGGCAAAATAATGGTGCTGTGTGGTCAAAGTGGGGCCGAAAAAGGATGAAGATGGTGGCAGGTGAGTATAATACTGGGGGCAGGGGCAGGATTGTACAGGGCATTGGTTGCCCTTGTAATTTGTGCCCTAGAGGCTAGGGGGTCCCATAAGTCCCTTTAGCCTATAAATAAAGACTATTGCTATTAAGAGTTTGCAATAATTGGGGCCCCGTTGGACCTTTCGTATTGGGGCCCATAAGCTTCAACTTACACCACTGCGCAGGGGGCTTACAATTAAAGCATCACTCCATCACTCGTTGTTTTACAATTAGCCCCATATTCTAAGTTTGGCAAACATTTTGCAGTAATAACTCATCCCTTCTTGAAGTAATGCCCCATCATTATCCTTTCCTGTAGTTATGCCCCCATCATTCTTCCCTTGCTGTAGTAATGCCCCGTCATTCTCCCCTTCCTGTAGTAATGCCCCATCATTCTTCCCTTCCTGTAGTAATGCCCCATCATTCTTCCCTTCCTGTAATTCTCCCATCATTCTCCCTTTCTTGTAGTAATGTCCCATCATTCTGCCCTTCCTGTAGTAATGCCCCATCATTCTCCCCTTCCTGTTGTAATGCCCCATCACTCTCTCCTTCCTGTATTATACCCAATCATTCCCCCCTTCCTGTAGTAATGCCCCACCATTCTCCGCTTCCTGTATTATGCCCCATTATTCTCCCCTTCCTGTAGTAATGCCCCACCATTCTCCGCTTCCTGTATTATGCCCCATTATTCTCCCCTTCGTGTAGTAATGTCCCATCATTCTCCCCTACCTGTAGTAATGCCCCATCACTCTCTCCTTCTTGTGGTATGCTCCATCATTTTCCCCTTCCTGTAGTAATGCCTCATCACTCTCTCCTTCCTGTAGTAATGCCCCATCATTCTCACACATGCACACACACACATATACACACATGATTGTTCTCACCCATTCCCTCAGCGTCCCGCACATGCAGTCTGCAGGCAGAGCAGACTGATTGGTGATCACTACCAGGTTCAGTGCTGACGTCTGTGCTCAGATCAATGCACATTTGCTGGCGCATCTGGGAATAAGTTCTTTACAGCTACACCAATGGGGACCGCTAACCAACAAGAGGCTGGAAGCTGACATCGGCTGCCGACCTCTGATTGACGAGCGGTAGCCATAGGATTAGCTGAGCAGAGCTTGATCCTGGCGGTGCTGCTGAATTTGCGTTCATCTGAGACATTGGCACTGAACCTGGCCGTGATTACCAATCAGGTCTGCTCTGCCTGCAGGCTGCATAAAGCAGCCTCTGGGGCCGCATGCAGCCTATGGGCCACATGTTTGAGACCCCTGTGATAGACAATAAGACCTATGGTAAAACGAGCTACGACTGAGCAGACGTAGAGGTCTAGTCAACCCCTAATGGTCATGTCATTGGGTGTAATTTAAAGCTCATGGACTCCAATGCGAAAGCTCCAACAGGGCACTCAATTAGTGCCAATTTTTAATAGCAGTAGTCTTTTTCTATAGGCCAAAGGGACGTTCGTTTAACCTGCAGCATCGGTGTGTGTGACACTTTGATAACGATGTCGTTTATGACTTTGCCTATTCAAAACTGGAGGACGTAGGAAACCAAACGACCGCAAGTATCGTTCGCTAGTCGCGGAGTCATTGCTGCATCGTTCTTGATATCAGTATGTGTGACACCTCACCACCGATCATTGAACGTTCCAGCGATGTAGGTCAAGTTGGGTCGTTGGTTGGATCGCCGACACATTGAAGCGTGTAACGGGCCCTTTAGCAAGACTGTGCCTTATAAATAAATATAGGCCTAAATTAGTAGAATGTGTCCATAACATCTTAATATATATGATATCTGTAAGTTCACCCAACTTAGCATTAGCCAATTGGCCAAAACTGACTTGATGACATAAGAAATGTTGATTCTGTCTTATCTCAATTTAAAGAAAACTTATAATTTTTTGAAAAAAATGTACAAAATCTGAATGTAGATGAAGACTCTACTTATATATTCTCAATTCACAAATAGAACTTCACATCTAGAATCCAATTATTACCTATTATTAGAGAGTAGTGCATGGTGGGATATTGGATACAAAGTAATACGTTGTTAAGTTCATCATCTGATACCCAACACTATGAGTTTCTAAAGGAAACTGGAAGGTTTTGATCATAGCTACGAATTTATGGACCGATTCATTAATCATGGGGTTCCATACACAAGTCTTAATGTTAGGCGTGCTGGAATAAGATGTGGATAATTCATTATGAAGCTCATGGCACTTAATAAATGAGGCACATCTGATCACGTGTTTCTTACGGAACCTTGCTAGAAATCTTACTCCAGTCAGTGACTGGAATAACATTTCTAGAGGAAGTTGTACCGCAACGTTTTATACATTTATCAGGTGGGCTATTACACCACAGATCCGCCAAAATGGCTGAAACTGGAGTTAAAACACCGAAAGTCGCATGTTTATTTAGCAAACATCTTGAATAATTCTAAGTGGTCTATGCCAGTACTCTGGTGATAACATCTTCATGAATCAGGTCTTTAGTCTTCTTGTTGCTTAAAATTAGAACAAGCAAAATGAAAAATTTTCACAGTTGCTGAGGAAGTTTTGTAGATTTTTCTTTCATTTCTGTCACGAGCAATGGTAGTGGATGAGGGAATGGGAGCCTCGATGATAATAAAGGGTAGGATACCTGGGAACTGGGGTCTCTAGCTGCTCCTGATCCCAATGGTACCTCTGATGGTGAGGAGGTTCGGGCCACCACCCTTTCCCTGCTCCTCACCTAGCTCAGGGCTAACTCCCCCCATCAGCTCGACCCACAAACTGGGACAGCAACAGAAAATTCCCAAAGGAAAAGCTAGCAGGAAAGCAAAAAAATGAGCGCCCAACTGCACCCTATCAATGACGTCAGCTGGAGGAAGGAGAGACTACTTAAAGGCCAGGGGCAAGGTCACCTGACAAACCTAGCATCTGCACATTAACTCTGAACGTGCCAAAGATAATAAACTCTGGTTAAATCTATAGCAGAGCAATTCACGTGTGCTGTGGAGCAGTCAACACATGACAATTTCACACAGAGGACATTACTGTATACGTATTGTTTTCAAAATGATATATTCTCTATTATTCTATTCGATAATGAGAATTTAAGAGTTTTCTTTTCCCTACTCTTCTCTGTTGTTTCTATTTTTCATTTTCCATGTCTTGTGACCTAATACCCCTGAAGGATGGTGGAATGGATTAGCACCGATCAAGAGAGAATATCATTCGACTTTGCTATGTCCTACATGACGTTGGCTGGGTAATTTGTATGAAGTGATATCCAACTTCGCACTCAGTAATAAGTTGAAGGACACGGTGACGACAAGCTGGTGAGTGTGATCGGATTCTGTTTTTCAGTGTTTGATTCCTTATAATCACTTTATACAACCTCTGGCAAAAATTATGGAATCACCGGGCTCGGAGGATGTTCATTCAGTTGTTTAATTTTGTAGAAAAAAAAGCAGATCACAGATATGGCACAAAACTAAAGTCATTACAGATGGCGACTCTCTGCCTTGAAGAAACACTAAAAGAAATATTGAAAAAAAAAAAAATGTGCTAGTCAGTAACGGTTACTTTTGTAGACCAAACAGGGGGAAAAACTATGGAATCCCTCAATTCTGAGGTAAAAAATATGGAATGATGACAAACAAACAAAACAGCACTCAAATACATTTCTAGTATTTTGTTGCACTGCCTCTGGCTTTTATAACAGCTTGCAGTCTCTGAGGCATGGACTTAATGAGTGACAAACAGTACTCTTCATCAATCTGGCTCCAACTTTCTCTGATTGCTGTTGCCAGATCAGCTTTGTAGGTTGGAGCCTTGTCATGGACAATTTTCTTCAACTTCCACCAAAGGTTTTCAATTGGATTGAGGTCCAGACTATTTGCAGGTCATGACATTGACCTTATGTGTCCTCTTTCACTGAATGTTTTCACAGTTTTTGCTCTATAGCAGGAAGCATTATCATCTTGATAAATGATTTCATCATCTCCAAACATCCTTTCAATTGATGGGATAAAAAAAAGTGTCCAAAATATCAATGTAAACTTGGGCATTTATTGAAGATGTAATGACAGCCATCTCCCCAGTGCCTTTACCAGACATGCAGCCCCATATAATTAATGACTGTGCAAATTTGTATGTTCATGCAGTCATCTTTATAAATCTCATTGAAACGACACCAAACAAAAGTTCCAGCCTCACGGTTTTGAAGATTAGGATGGGGTCAGCACCACCTTGCAGTGTCTCCCATACAGCCTGGGGAGATTTCACCGCTGCCTGCAAGCTTTCAGCCCTTGGCTATGGAGGATGATGAGGAGAGTCCTCCCTGCTGCACCGCTCTGCACGCTCTGGTGCTCACTCCCAAAAGTCCGATACGTCACATCCAGTTTTGTATTATAGGAGAAGAAAAAGAAGTCGCACTCAGAGCTTCTATAAACAGCGGTTCTTTATTGTGCTTCAGTGCACACAGCAGGTGGTGGCATGTGGGTGGGAGGACGGGGGGCACGACGTTTCGCGCCGTATAAGGCGCTTCAGCAGGTTAGTCCTCCTAACCTGCTGAAGCGCCTTATACGGAGCGAAACGTCGTGCCCCCCGTCCTCCCACCCACATGCCACCACCTGCTGTGTGCACTGAAGCACAATAAAGAACCGCTGTTTATAGAAGCTCTGAGTGCGACTTCTTTTTCTTCTCCTATAATACAAAAGTTCCAGCATCATCACCTTGTCCAATGCAGATTCGCGAATCATTACTGAACATGACTTTCATCCAGTAATCCACAGTCTACAATTGCTTTTCCTTGTTCAAGAATTTTATTGGGTTTAGTGTTAATATCATCACAATACATAAACATTTTCAGCTTTTCCTTATCCCATTGTAACCTTGTTTTTTTCTGTTTAGGTGTTAATGATGGCTTTTGTTTAGCTTTTCTGTATGTAAATCCCATTTCCTTTAGGCGGTTTCTTACAGTTCGGTCACAGACATTGGCTCCAGTTTCCTCCCATTCGTTCCTCATTTGTTTTGTTGTGCATGTCCTGTTTTGGAGACATATTGCTTTAACTTTCCGGTCTTGATGCTTTGAGGTCTTCTTTGGTCTACCAGTATGTTTCCCTTTAACAACCTTCCCATGTTGTTTGTATTTCGTACAGATTTTAGACACAGCTGACTATAAACAACCAACATCTTTTGCAACATTGCGTGATGATTTACCCTCTTTTAAGAGTTTGATAATCCTCTCCTTTGTTTCAATTGACATCTCTCATGTTGGAGCCATGATTCATGTCAGTCCACCTGGTGCAACAGCTCTCCAAGGTGTGATCACTCCTTTTTAGATGCAGACAAATGAGCCGATCTAATTTGATGCAGGTGTTAGTTTTGGGAATAAAAATTTACAGGGTGATTCCATAATTTTTACATCAGAATTGAGTGATTCCATAATTTGTCCCCCTGCTTGGTCTACAAAAGCAACCGCTACTGGCTAGCACATTTTTTTTTCAATATTTCTTTTAGTGTTTATTCAAGGCAGAGAGTTGCCATTTGAAATGACTTTAGTTTTGTGCCATATCTGTGATCTGCTTTTTTGTACAAAATTAAACAACTGAATGAACATCCTCCGAGCCAGGTGGTTCCGTAATTTTGCCAGGGGTTGTAGCACAAGTCATTACAGACACGGTGACTCCAGTCATCTGAATTATGTTTCCTTTTTCTCCTATTTTTTTTTTTTATATATATATATAGTAAAGCAATTTTGAAATGATAAATGTTTTGGTGTATTTTTTAAATATCTTTTTTTTTTAAATTAAGAGTGCTCAGTAGTTGATATAGGTAAGTGACTTTAAATAGGTAAGTGAAAAGATGGCAATATATAGTAACATAGTAACATAGTATTTAAAGGTGAAGGAAGACTTTAAGTCCATCTAGTTAAACCCATAGCCTAACATGTTGATCCAGAGGACGGCAAAAAAAAACCCATGTAACAACACGAAGCTCTACATTGGGGAATAAATTCCTTCCTGACTCCAGATACGGCAATCAGACTAGATCCCTGGATCAACGCCCTATCAAGAATCTAGTATATATAACTGGTAATATTATAGTTTTCTAGAAAGGCATCCAGGCCCTTCTTAAATGTTAGTAGTGAGTCCCTCATTACAACATCATGTGGCAGAGAGTGCCGTAGTCTCACTACTCTTACAGTAAAGAATCCGCGTCTGTGATTAGGATTAAACCTTCTTTCCTCCAGACGTAGAGGATGCCCCTTGTCCCAGTCTCAGGCCTAAGAGTAAAGAGATCATTAGAAAGTTCTCTGTACTGTCCCCTCATATTTATACATTATTATAAGATCACCCCTAAGCCTTCGTTTTTCCAAGCTAAATAACCCCAAGTTTAATAACCTGTCTTGGTATTGCAGACCCCTCCGTCCTCTAATGACTTGTCGCTCTTCTCTGGACCCGCTCTAGTTCAGCTATGTCTTTCTTATACACCGGAGACCAGAATTGTACACAGTATTCTAAGTGTGGTCGCACTAGTGACTTGTATACAGGTAAGATTATGTTCTCCTCATGAGCATCTATGCCTCTTTTAATGCATCCCATTATTTTATTTGCCTTTACAGCAGCTGCCTGACACTGGCCACTAAATGTGAGTTTGTCATCTACCCATACATCCAGGTCTTTTTCAGTGACAGTTTTGCCCAGTGTTTTACAATTAAGCACATAATTATACATTTTATTTCCTCTGCCCAAGTGCATGACCTTACATTTATCCCCATTAAAGCGCATTTGCCATTTAGCAGCCCAAGCCTCTAGTTTACATAAATCCTCCTGTAATATAAAATTGTCCTCCTCTGTATTGATTACCCTGCAGAGTTTAGTGTCATCGGCACATATTCTACTCTGTATGCCCCCTACAAGGTCAGTAATAAATATGTTAAAAAGAAGCGGGCCCAACACCGACCCCTGTGGTACCCCACTGTTAACTGTGACCCATTCTGAGTGTGTTCCATTAATGACCACCCTTTATTTCCTATCACTGAGCCAGTTCTTAACCCACTCACAAATATTTTCCCCTATCCCCATTGTTCTCATTTTATGTATTAATCATTTGTGTGGCACCTTATCAAAAGCTTTTGGAAAGCCTATATATACCACATCCACTGCATTTATTTGGTCCAATCCAGAACTTACCTCTTCATAGAAGCTTATCAGATTAGTTTGACAGGAACGGTCCCTCGTAAAACCATGTTGAAATTGGGTCATTAGGTGATTTGTCTTCAGATACTCCAGTATAGCATCTCTTAGAAAACCCTCTAGGATTTTACCCACAGTAGAGGTTATGCTTACTGGCCTATAATTTCCAAGTTCAGTTTTTGTCCCCTTTTTGAATATTGGCACCGCATTTGCTATACACCAGTCCTGTGGTACAGACCCTGTTCTTATGGAATCTTTAAAGATTAAAAATAATGGTTAATCTACTTAATTCCTGCAGTACTCTGGGGTGTATCCCATCCGGGCCTGGTGATTTTTTGGCGGTGCTGTACTTCTTGGTGGGTTAAGCAGGTTACATTCAATAGAGAATTTTTGTTATCACTGATCATGTTGTCTGTCATGGGATATTCTTGTGTAAATAATGTTCCAAAAAAGTCATTTAGCATATTAGCTTTTTCCTCTTCCTCATCCACCATTTCACCCAGTCTATTTTTAAGGAGGCCAACACAATCATTTTTTAGGTTCTTACTATTTATGTAGTTAAAGAATATTTTGGGATTCTTTTTACTTTCTCTGGCAATGAGTCTCTCTGTCTCAATCTTTGCTGCCATGATTTCCCTTTTACAGATGTTATTTAATTTTCTGTATTTGTTTAATGCCTCATCACTACCTACTTGCTTTAATTCCCTAAATGCTTTCTTTTTGTCACGTATTACGCCCCTTACAGCCTTATTTAGCTATAGTGGTTACCTCCTATTTCTAGCATGTTTATTCCTATAGGGCAGGGGTCTCAAACTCGGCTGGGTTGGTGGGCCGCACATAGACAAAAATTGATATGGGGGGGGCCGCATTGCTTGAACAACAAAGTGACATTTTAGCAATGCCAGAACTTTTTGCTCAATCTAGTAAAGTACAAATCCTGATCTTCGTCTTGTAGGAATGTCCCCATCCTAATCTCCTTTATGTAGTAATGTCCCCATCCTGGTCGCCTTCTTATAGTAATGTCCCCATACTGGTCCTCATTGTATATTAATGTCCCCCAAACTGGTCCCCGTCTTGTAATAATGTCCCCATCCTGGCTCCCCTTATTGAAGTAATGTTCCTCCCTGGTCCCTACATGTAGTAATGCCCCATCCTGGTTCCCATCCTTTATTAATGACCCCCATCCTGGTCCTCATCATGTAGTAATGTCCCAACCTGATGCTCTTCTTGTAGTAATGTTCCCATCCTAATCCCCTTCCTGTCGTAATGTCCCCATCCTGGTCGCCTTCTTGTAGTAATATCCCCATCCTGATCCCCTTCTTCTAATAATGTCCCCATACTGGTCCCTATTGTATATTAATGTCCCCCATACTGGTCCCCGTCTTGTAGAAATGTCCCCTTCCTGGTCCCCTTCTTGAAGTAATGTTCCTCCCTGATCCATACGTGTAGAAATGCTGTAATATCGCTTTACCTGACTCCATGCTTCTGATCCACTCAGCTTCTTCCTCTGTGGCTCCCGGTCTCCCACTTTCTGGCACCAGCTGGCACCCGGAGCCAGCCAGCACCCGGAGCAGCCAGCACGCGGCACCAGGCACCAGCCAGCACCCGGCACCAGCCTGCACCTGGCAGCCGGCACCAGGCATCATCTGTCAGCATCAGGCAGCAGCCGCCAGCATCTAACAGCATCCAGCGGCAGCCGCCATCACCCAGGAGGCGGCACCAGGTGGCACCCGGCAGCTGCCAGCACCCGGTGGCAACTGCCAGCACCTGGCATTAGGCGGCACCTGGCAGCTGCCAGCACCCAGGAGGCGGCACCAGGTAGCACCCGGCGGCAGCCACCAGCACCCCGGCATTAGGCAGCACCAGGTAGCACCTGGGAGGCGGCACCAGGTGACATCCGGGAGCTGCCAGCACCAGGTGGCAGCTACCAGCACCCGGCATTAGGTGGCACTAGGCGGCCACCAGCACCCGGCACCAGCCACCAGCCATGTGCCGCCCAGGCGGCGCGGCAATACACTCACACATATACACACACTCCCACATACACATTCACACACACGCATACTCACACACATATACACACTCACATACATATACACACACATACACACACTAACATATACAGATACACAGTCACTCACATATACACACAAATATACTCACACATATACACACACTCACACATACACACACTCTCTATCTAACTCTTACTCTACACACCTTAATGATGCCCGGGCCATTGTATATGGAGCCGCCGCGGTACCTGCTTATTGTGACTTCCGGGTACCACTCAAACAAGCGCCTTTGCTCCTGTTCATTCATGCAAGCAGACGGCCGATGGACCAATCAGACGCCTGCAGCTGACGTCAGCGTATGACGTCACAGGAGGCTTCTGATTGGTCTGTCGGCCGCCTGCTTGCATGAATATACAGGAGCGAAGGCACTTGTTTGAGCGGTACCCGGAAGTCACAATAAAGCAGGTACCACGGAGGCTCAATGTACAATGGCATGCTTATCTTTTCATGGTGCCCCGGGCCGCAGTGGGAAGCTTTGCGGGCTGCGTGTTTGAGACCCTGTCATAGGGTATATATTGTGCACAGGTCCTATTTATGATGCTAATAAACGTCTCCCATTTGCTTTGTGTACTTTTATGTCTCAGTTTATTGCACTAAGATCATCTCTCTACCGTTGGAAATTTGCCTTCCTGATGTTTAGTGTACTTGTACCCCCTCTACTACACATCTTATTAAAGGATACTTGAAAACATATTTTGTGATCACTATTACCCAAGTGACTTATCCAGGGTTTTGGGATACTTGGATCCCAGGTGTTGCTTCTGGATCCTGTCACCGGTGGTCAATGCCCGGGTCCATAGCCCTGGTGGTCGCTGGAAAGTGTTGATGTGAAATAAATAAAAGTGAATTGTTTGTGCAGCTTCTGATAATGACACCAGCGCTGCTTCAGACCTCTGGGGATGGTGTTATTGCAGCCAGTTGGTCTTGCTCCCTGCAGGTAGAGCAGTGTCCCAGGGCAGTGATGCTGTACTAACTGAAAGGCGGCTCTGCAGGCGAGAAGCTGTCTGATCCCTCACAACAGGAAAGAATAACACACTACATGTAGCTGAGTCTCTGTACGGGTTTACTGGTCATTTTCAAAGATCAACAACAGGTGTACAGTCACGTGTCGCTGGCCTGGGTAGTGACCAATGAATGGGGTGTTTGTATGCGTCTCCCAAAGATGTTTCTCTTGGCTTTGCCCTCTGTCCTTCCTAGTATTAAAGTCTGTCCTTGGTGGAGCCTGGCCTGACCTCCTGCTCTCTCCTCTGTAACTTTAGGCATTTTTAAGAACCTTCTCTAGATTGCCGCTACCTCAGGGGATTTTCTGCGGGTCCTGGCTCTTTGATTGGTTATGGTTACAGGTGACCGGGAGGCTGAAGGCTCCTCGGTCTGACCGGTGTTGGCGGCTCAGAGTTAGACTTGCCTGCACTGCTCCCGGAGCCGATACTCCATTCGTGGACTGGGATCCTCCCAGACTGGTAGGTAGATGGTCTGACGCCGGGTGTTAGCATACACCCTCAGGCTCCCCCCTTCTCATCTGGGTCACTGCTCTTTCTGGGTGCCCTCCCTATACGTTTTCCTGAAGGGTCCTCCTTGACATATCTTGCTTTCCTTTTTCCACTCTTCTCTTGTCTCTGTTCCCGCTCTCCACTACCCACCTATATAACCCACTGGCACCGGTTACCCTGGTAACGGGTTTAACCAATTGGCCCCCTGAGCTAGGTGTGTGGATGCAGGATGAAAGCCACATATGAACCTCCCCCTTCCCTGGCCACAGGGATACCGCACATGCTGATCTGGGTGCTGTACCCCTTCATGGCGCACCGACCAGTGGGGCGCCACAATAGCAACAGATTGAGACTACTCAGGTCTTATTATCAGGCATGGTTATACTACAGTATACCTGATGAAGAGACCTGAGTGGGAAAGCTGCTATTTATTACCCAGTTATACCATGCCTGATTGAGACATCTGAGAGGTCTTGATCTGTTGCTATTTATTACCATCTGTTCACTAATCTGTTTAAAGTTATCAGCTACTGAACACTTAATTTTTTTTATCTCTATCTACTGGCTAAAACGGTGCAAAGATATATTATTGTTATTTGCCAGCCTTCAGCTTGATCACAAGCCATGGAGACTTGATGAATGAACTGTCTGTAGGAAGATCAACCTTGTGCAGTCTTTGCAGCTCCACCATGGTCTTCTACAAGCTAGATAGATACACCAAGGTCTTCTCTTCCTAGATAGATCCACCAAGATATTCTCCAAGCCTAGATAGATTCATCAGGGTATCCTCTTGCTTGATAGGTCTGTCAGGGTCTTTTATAAGCCTAGCATAGGTCTACTAGAGTCTACTCTAAGCCTAGATAGGTCCAACAGAGTCTTCTCCAAGCCTATATAGGTCCACCAGAGTCTTCTCCAAGCCTAGACAAGCCCACCATAGTCTTCTCCAAGCCTAGACAGGCCCACGAGGGTCTTCTCCGCTGTTATCTTGATTTTATCACACCATTGGGTTCATCCTTTTTGCCTTGTTCCTCCTATTCTTCCGACCATGATGTCCTTCTCCAGTGACTTTTCTCTTCGTATGATGTGTAGACAAGTCGTAGCTTGCTGATCCTTGCTGCCAGTGACACGTCTGGCTTACTTTGTCCCAGTATTGACTTGTTTGTTCTTCTTCCCATCGATGGTAATAACATCCTTTTCCTGAACCACATTTCGAAAGTGTTGATTTTTCTTCTGTCTTGTTTCTTTATTGTCCAGGTGTCACTTCCATATGTTACTACAGAAAAGACCAGACTATGTACGAGCCGTGTCTTCATCACCAGTGAAATGTTCCTCACTTTGAAGACAGTGTTCAGTGAATTCATTGTTGATATCCCATAGCTATTCTCCTTTTTACCTGTATCTAAATATTTTTGAACAATTTTAGTCCTAATGAGTATCTCATTTATGAGCTAGATTACTCATGTGAACACTGCAATACTCCTGTATTGCAGTGTATTATGGCAACTGACCGGTTTCATATTGGGCCTATACTACTATTGCAGTCAATGACTGTGACATCTTATTTAGCTTTGATGCCAGTGGTTCCTGCAGGATTTTGGCTCTGTATTACTTCTGTGGCACCCATGCGTCCAGGAGGCCACAAAAGGGAACTGCAGCCAGGCAGGTAGGACACTTGTTGCACACCAACACCCTCACAGCCCACACAACCCACGTACAGAAGGTAGCATCAAGCCCTGAGATTAGAGACTCTATGAGATTGAGGGGTGGTGGATTTAGAGGAGTGGGTTGGGCACACACGTAGTCAAGTGACTTGACAGTATATAGGAAAGGGGAAGGAGGAAGGTGTTCAGTAGGCCGTAGTGAGCTGAACAGCAAAGACCAAGAGTAGGCCCAGGGTGATGAGCTGCAAAGACCAGAAGCTGAGGAGCACAGCCAGAGAACAGCAGCAGGTTGAGCTGAAGCTGAGCAGGAGAAAACCACACGTCCTGGAAGAGTGAGGGCATAAGGAACGCAGAATCTGTACCGAGCCAGTGTGAGCCGGAGGAGAGAGAAAGCCTATCCAGAGCCGGATCCCCAGGAGTGTGAGAGGACAGAGAGGGACGGTGTAACCCGGGCCCTAGATGTACAGCTAAAGCAACCGACTGCAGGCAGAGTAGCCCTCCTATGATACCGAGAGGAACAGAGAGAAAGGAGCCTGGTAGAGCCTCAGACTTGAGGACTGCTGGAGGCTGGGCTGAAGTAGAGTGTCGGCTCTAGAGGGGACCGTAGTTTACCCGGCATCCCCAAACAACACGACGGGGGGGTCTTAATTCCAGATTGGGATCCCTACCCTAAAGGACACTTCAAGAGTTCTGGGGTCAAAGGTGTGTTACAGTCCGCGCTGCCCGATCATCCAAGGGATCACAAGGGAAACAGTGTTCCAAGAAAAGTTTTCTTTATTCTTACAAACCGACGCGTTTCAGCGCCCAATCCTGGCACCGTCCTCAGGGTATTCCTAAAGGACAGGCAGCTCAGTGACAAACTAAGGACCCACAGGGGCCCGAGTCACCGTCATACTGTCCAGCGTTTCACACACCACCCGTGGAGATGGAGACCATAATAGCCCGGAAAGGACACTGCAGACTGTGTGAGGGGTCACAGAGAGAGAGGCCTGGCTGCAGGGAGCAAAGGGAACCCGGAGAGGGAGAATGTGCCCGTGTGTTAAGAACTGTACTGGAACTTTGTAAGGACTGTAAATGAGCTGTAAAGTGACTTGAAGAACTGAGAGTAAACACGGAAAACCCTGGAACTGCTTCACTTGTGTTTCTGCATGAAAGTGATTCTCTCCATACAGGATACAGCCTGTCAGCACCAGCAAAGAGGAGAGATCCCTGCAGCGTCTGCAAAGTAAGTGTGCTACACACTCCTCAATAGACTTAACCCTTACTGCCCCGGGGAACACAGTTCTACCCACTGGAACTATACCACCTAAGCTGCTATCCCATCGTCCCCGGAGGTTCTGCAGCAGCGGCGGCCCCATCACTGGCCGCATCAAGTGGGTGGCGTCACGACTGACATCCCCTGTAAATATCCCCTTTTATTGGCGAGCCCGGGACACGGACCGGACCAGGACCACCCGTGACTTCCCCAGCAGCAGACCGGTCCGGTACCGAGTACCCCCGTCCCAGTGGGCCCGACAACCTGGCGTCACGAACAGGATCTACCCGGTCCAAAACAATTTGACCCCGTGCGCCTAAAGTACGTATTCTGGACTTTCCCGCCAAAATCTGACCTTAATGGCGGCCAGGGGAGACTAACGCCATGTGAAGAGGAGACGTTCCCGAAACTCCCATCGTGGGCCGGCCCGGTCCAAGGCACGAAGAGAAGGAACCGTCCTGGCTCTCCTTAACTCTGGGAGAGCCAGCTGTCACTCTCAAGGAAGAGCCTTCGCCCCTAGACCCTCTTCCTAACAAGCCGGCGGGAACGAAGAAGGAAATCGTCATCAGAAAGGGGCGGAACGAAGAACCGGAAGAGAAGGAGTCGCCATTGCGAGACACGCGAACGGAAGCGGAGGACGCCCAGGAGAATGCTGCCGACAGAAGACCACAAGTGATCCCGGAGGGCCCACGGAGTGACCCGGTGGAGGAACCTGGCCGAGGAGAGACCCTGTGTGACCAGAGCGAGATGGCGGAAGGCGGAGAGCGTCCCTACGTCCAAGATACCCGGAGGGGTATACTGCGACTGCTGCCCCAACAGATGACCCGTGTTCAGGAGCAGCGTACCCGGATCCAGATCAGCGTGGATCACCACCAGCAGAGCTATGAGACTGTATCTATGCAACCTGGCTGGGTTGGAACGACACGTGACCGCACTGAAGGCGAAGCCTCATGCCGTACCGTAACGTTGGTGGATCTATCCGTGCCACGTACTGCACCGCGAGCTGCCAAGAAAGAGACTGACCCACTAGGAGCTTTACCGGAGGGATACCTGGCGTTACCGCAGCCCTGATCCCGGCACCTGCAATGACAGAGGTGAGAGGGGAGCATCTCCGTTGCTGGTGGGAACGGGACAAAAACTGTGATGACCTGATGGGCTTCCTAGGAGATCCAGCCTGTCAGCACCAGCAAAGAGGAGAGATCCCTGCAGCGTCTGCAAAGTAAGTGTGCTACACACTCCACAATAGACTTAACCCTTACTGCCCCGGGGAACACAGTTCTACCCACTAGAACTATACCACCTAAGCTGCTATCCCATCGTCCCCGGAGGTTCTGCAGCAGCGGCGGCCCCATTACTGGCCGCATATAGTGGGTGGCGTCACGATTGACATCCCCTGTAAATATCCCCTTTTATTGGCGAGCGTGGGACACGGACCGGACCAGGACCACCCGTGACTTCCCCAGCAGCAGACCAGTCCGGTACCGAGTACCCCCGTCCCAGTGGGTCTGACACTTCCATAGATCTGTCATAAAAAGTATGTTGAGATGAGGCATCTAGGACCCAATCATGGCATACCTGTTCATCACAGATAAGAATGGAAGTAATTCAGATACAACGTTTGGGATTGACAATATCTATGCATAACTTGTCACTGTAGGTCTATAGGAGTCTATAAACTATTAATACAAGTTCCAGTCAGTGCAGCCTCAAGGGTAACAATCTCATTTAAAACTTGGCAGTCAGTATGGAATTGTTTGATTTTGAGGAGTTCTATCATTTACAAGGGAACATAAGATTTATCACTTTATCTCAATGTAGTGAGAACACAGAATGTAATGTAAGTTTGATGCAGTTTTTCGGTACGTTGCTCTACAGCTCTTGTAACGAGGGAGGAAATAACATGTTTGTGTTTTCTCCAGTTTTTTCCTATAGAGCTCACTATTTTATACTTACCATATAGATCTAGTAGCATGGTCCAGTGCCATTTCCAATTAATAGAAATAAACAGCACATACTGTAAATGTCTTTTATCAATAAAGTATATGAAATTTATATAATCCTAATTTTGTAGTTTCACATATATATTTTCCAATATAATAAAACACCACTGCGGAATAGCAATATTTTATCTTCTATAAGGCAGTGACTGGCTATATTGTAAATGGCCGCTGTGTAACTTACACCATGTAAACCTGGAATGTCTACTCTGGGACTTGTAGTTTCATGAGTGTTGTTTGTGTATTCGGGGCTGGGTTTACAAATAGCCAGAGTTTTAAATGGTTCTGGTGAGGGCTGACTGCCCTACTATCCGACCTCACCCCTTCCCGCTGCTGCATGTCCATACTTTAAGCTGGTAAAGGAAAGTAAAGTGCAGAATAGGGTCTTATCTGTGTTGCAATTTGTGTCAGAAGTGGGTAGTATCACACTCACCTTGTTTGGTTGTGTGTGACACAACCACTATCGAGCCTGTAAGGCAGCACAGAGGGTCGCTGCAGCGATCAGCCAACTGTTCGTACGAAGCAAGCAAAGTGAAGAATCCGGCCCTATGATCGCGCTGTCGACACCGTTTCGATGGAAGGAAAACCAACGGAGTAGCTGGTCATCCAAGGACATAGAATTTCGACGCGTTTTGTGTCCTTCTGCACACTTCCTTAGGAGAATAAAGGTCCTTTGCTCTCCTGAGGAAGTGTGCAGATGCACACGAAACGCGTCACGTTCTGTACCAATAAAGGTACTTGGATGACAGCTACTCCATTGCTTTTTCTTCCCTCGAAACGGTGTCGACAGCGCGATCGTAGTGCCGGATTCTTCACTTCACTTGCTTCATACTTTAAGCTGAAAATAGGAAAAACATTGTTCCTATTAATTAAATCTTCCCTGGCGGTGTAAGAGGGAGGAATCATAAGTACTAATTTTAATGTACTAGGGTAGAATACTGAGGAAATAAATCTATTATTAGTGTCTTTCTTAAAATTATATATTAGACACACACAGCTCTGCAATATGCCCATACATATATGTGGCTTTGCTACATACACACACAGCTCTGCTATATGCACATATAGACACACACAGTTCTGCTTCATGAACATATAGACAAACACAGATCTGCTACATGCACACTACTTACATAGCTCTAATACATGAACATGTAGACATACATAGTTCTGCTACATGAACATACAGAAACACAGTCTGCTACATGCAAACTACATGCACATACAGACACAAGTACAGCTTTGCTACATACACACTATATGAACATACGGATACACACACAGCTCTGCTACATGCAAAACACATGCACATACAAACACACACAGCTCTGCTACATGCACACTATATGAACGTACAGATACATGACTCACCGTTGCCGGATTCTCACGTCTCAGGCGATGCTTCACTTGTCACGGTTCCGCGCCTGAGGCTGTGGGGCCCGGTGGTCAAATGAAAAGGGAATAAAGGATTAGGATATTTCTTGATTGTCGTGACGCCACCTGTGGGTATCCGGTGATGGCACCAGCGATGCAGCTAGATGGAATGCTCCCCACAGGATGAGCAGGAGTCCCCGGGGCCAGGAGCTGTACTGGATGGAATACGGCAGCTCAGTAGTTTTAGAGTGCAAGGAAAATAACAGTTCTGGAAGAAATGCACTGACACCAGGTTCCTCTGTAACGGGTCTTTACTGTACGATTGGTGTGGTACACGGCATACAGTCTGTAGGTAACGGACCGGGTGGCCCCAGCGATGAATGGTCTTAGTCCAGAGCTCCACGGTGTCCCTCCTTTATCTAACCATTTTATTCTGGTTGCCTTGCTGCCATAGTGCACCGGATCGGGTACTGGGAGGACTTCAGCTTGGTCACGTTAACCAAAGAAGAATCCTGAGTCCAATAGTGGGTACCTCGCCGGTAAGACTGCTGATTTAGGGCTGTAGTGATGCGCTCCTAAAAAGCCACCCTGTCACTCCGGTTTGCAGAACAGCGGTGGACGACTGTTTGCCTCGGAACCGGTGTCCGGTGAGATTGGGCATGGGTGTCTTTTAACCCGTTGCTTAGTTGCTTTTGTTGCCTGTGTTCCGGTTTGGGTCACCGCTTGATGGTGCCCTGCCGGTTAGGTTACTGTTCCAGGGCTGCACAGCACTGTGCAGGTCCCTGCTCTTCTTTCTCCTTCTCCACACTAGTCCTACGTTACTAACTTTTTCCCCCACACTACACCTTACACTCCTCCCACCAGGACCTGATTGGCCCTCTACCTCTGGTGTGTTGTGTGGTGTATGGAGCTCTGGGTTTAACCATTTCATCACTGAGACGGAAGATATTACATCTTCAGTCAGGGATGCAATACCTTCCTGTGACGCACTCGTTGCGGGGCACCACATACACACAGCTCTTCTACATGCATAATACATGCACAATACATGCACATACAATTGCACAGTTCTGCTACATGCACAATACATACACATACACTAACACTGCTCTGCTACATGCCCAATACATGCACATACAAATACACAGCTCTGTTATATGCATACTACTTGAACATACAGATACACACACAGCTCTGCTACATGCACAATACATGCACATAAAATCACACAGTTCTGCTACATGCACATAACATGCACATACAATCACATAGCTTTGCTACATGTACACTACATTTACCTACAAATACACACAGCTCTGCAACTGACACATTTGCTTACACACACTATACATTGCACGTCT